>WAAE01024860.1:68689-126948 GCA_013400495.1 Nicator chloris
CTCCCTCCCTCCCTCCCTCCCTCCAGCCTGCCTTCCCTCCCTCCTCCACTCACCTGCTTTTCCTTTCTCTCCACTCCTTTCTCATTCTCTTTTGTTTTCCCCTTTGTTTTCTATCCCATTCCCTTGAATTTCCTTTGAAATGGCTTGAAGGCAAAGAGACTCAAACAACCAGGTCACTCTTCTTTTCCAAACTTGCAGCTCTCTTGTTACATTTTAATGACAATAGATTATTTAATGTTATTTTAGTGCTAGTGAATGTTCCTGAGCCAACACGTTCCTCTGCTGTGCCTGTTTGCAGACCATATACTCTGAAGGACATATTGTCTCTTGCTTTTAAAATGTTTAAGAGCTTTGGGAGCTTTTTCATAGAGAAGGTTCTAAAAAATGATGTTTAAAGGAGAGGCTTAAGTCCCTCCTCATCAATCAGATCTGAGTGTGATTTTCTTACAGAAAAGGGGGGTATCTGCAGTTAAATTACTTTCAGAAATGCTGCTTTCAACAAGAAGCTTGTACAAACCAAGGACACAGGGGGTTCCTGGGCTGCCATGCACATGGACAGCTCCTGCCCAGACTCTCACCCACCTGCAATCCCAAGTCCTTCTGGGCAGGGCTGCTCTCAGTCCCTTCGTTCCCCAGCCCGGATGGATACCGGGGCTTGCCCCAACCCAAGTGCAGCACCAGCACCAGGTCTTGTTAAACCTGGTGAGATTTCCATGAGCCACCTCTCGAGCTTGTCCAGGTCCCTCTGGATGGCCCCATCCTTCAGGCATGGAAACAGCATCACTCAGCTTGGTGTCATCTGCAAATTTACATACACAGAGCTCCCTAACCCCTCTAATTATGGGCCTTTGAAATGATAATGTAAGGCTATTAGAAATTGAAAAATGGTCTATAGAGCTATAGAGCAATTTTCCTGATCTCACTCACAAAAAAAAGTAATATTTGATGCTGAAGGCAGTGAATAAAGTATTACAGAATAGGAATTATTATGTATCCCTATTCAAGAATTATAATTTTGTGAGAAAGGGGTCATCTCTAACAAAACTAATTTTCTTCTGCTGTGTTACAGTTTGGTTGATATGGTAACTACCTTGATAAAGTACATTTGTTCTTTAATAAAGTACATTTTTTTCTTAGGCATTGTTACTATGTGTTGAATTGCATTTGCATTAAAAAGTAGCACTCTACAATGGATTTAAAGCTGACAGATCTCATGTAGCAGGTGTCAGTGGAAAGTCACCATTCCTGGTGCAACTGTAAAGGGATATTTAGCACTTCTGTTGTTATTAAAAATTTCCATGAACCACATGGATATAAATGCAAAATCTTTGCTGATAAAAATTTTGGATAAAGCAAGAGATTGACAAAATATTATAAAAGGTCGCAGACAAGAACGAAGTTTTAAACAATACACATTTAAAGGCAACTGCAAGCTGAGGAAGTGACAAGGAGCAGAGGTTAAAGCTCAGGTTAGTCAACTGTACATTCTCTTCTGTAAATCTGTAAAGATTTACAGATTAGCAGAGCCTTACCTGCAGTGCAGATTTTGTTACTGTCTCTGCCATTTCCAGTGAGTTCTCATTGCTGCAAATCCTCTGAGCACCACAAGTGTTTGCTCAGAGCTTTGCCTGGCAGCAGCAGAAAAAATGGGCATAAATGCTCTTTGACACTAAAATGTTCACCTGTGTCAGGGGTTTCATAGAAAGGCACCAACAGAAGGAGGACAGCTTTTGTCTTGCCTTCCCAACAGTGCAGCCCTGGGTGTGGCAATGACACCTGGTGGCTCCTTGGGACTGATGGATGTGCTGCCAGTCCAGCATTCTGCTCCTTTGGACATACAGAGCTGTGCTAATAACTGGGATGGGAAAGTACCAACCTCATTTGAGTCTCTGTGAATTATTTTGTGGCTGTAAAGGGAGCATTGCAATAAACTCCTTTCTCTTGCCAGCTATTTATGCTTATTTCTTACATGCAGGGAGGTGGGGAGGAGCCAAAAGGAGAACAGGACATTTGTAAAATAAAGGCAAACGAGGCTACAGTTCTTTAAGAGGTGACAAAAGATTGTCTCTATCACTATCTGCCCATGTGAAAGGTCCCTTCCACACTTTCTGAAAGCCCCTTTTAATCAGTGGGAGATGCTATAAGGTTTTCCTGGAACGTTCCCTTCTCCAGGCTGAACAACCCCAGCTCTCTCAGCCTATTTTCACAGGAGTGGTGCTCCAGGCCTCAGATCAACTTTATGGTCCTCCTCTAGACCTGCTCTAATAATTCCAATATGATACATATAATGATATATATTTATGATTGTTATTATTTCTATTGTTACTGTTGTTTTGTTATTGTTATAATTATAATATTGGACAAATACAGACCCAATATCTCTACCAGTTCTTCTCATTAAACTGATCCTTTGAGCTACCTGTCCCCATTGTTTACAAGTGTGGAATAACCTATTGATCTGGGAAAAGAAAGCATAAGTAAAGTTATTTCAAAGGTTTGGCAGGAAAGGGGTGGGTATGTAGACAGTTCTCTGTGGAAAAACATTTTTCTGCATTTGTGTTGTCACTAATTGGGAGCATGAGAAATGGCTGACAAAGGCTGGATATTTCATGACTTTTTAAAACCTGTGTAGGGGTGAATACTCTTCAAAGTTTTAGTCTTTTAACTCCAACTTCTGCTTGAACAAACTCATGGAAGTTTTCCAGAGTAGGAGCTGTCCTTTCTGAAAAGTTTGGGCAGCACCCCAATGTCAGCTGGCCTTTCAGAACTTCCCTTCCAGCCAAGCTGAGAGTGGAAGCACATTCTGTATTTTCTTAAGTTTTTCTTGTGACTTTCATGCAGACTTACGGGCAGGAGAAAGACAAACCCAGCCTGTTGTCCCAACTGATGGAAAGGCTCAGTTCATCTGTTCTGTCTTCCTGTCTGGTCAGGCAGAAAAAAAGTGGCTCAAAACATATAATAGTGTACTGGGTCTCTTGCCCATCATGAAGTTAGGCTACAGGGGAGAGGAAGAGTATTTAGGATGTGCAGAGGCTGGGATGGAATTATTCTGAGGTGCCACGTGCAAGTTCTGGACAAAACCCAGAAGATCAGCCTTTGTTAGTTCTGCAGCTTCCAAAATGATGTGTTTCTTGGGATAATTTTGTACTGCTTCTTTTGCTTTTCAGATGTCCTGTGTCCAAATGTCCACGTGGAAGGAGACCGGTTCAAACACACCAATGGGGGGACAGATGAGATTCCAGGTAATACAACTGTATAACTGTACATTTCTTGTGTGATGCTCTGATTCATTACACTTTCCTAGATGAAATGTTCTTATTCCAATGCATGTTCAGTGGTGAAGAAGTGTATTAGAAAATGTGAGGCTCCAAATGAGTGATCTGTTGACGGCCAATATCAAATTAATTACAAACTTTCTTTTGATATGGCATCAAATTAAAAAGCCAGTGGAGCTTAGTGGAGTAGCTAGAGTGCAGTAAGTCTTGGGGATCACTTTTTTCTTACCACTGCACATTTAGTGAGTTTTAATGTCCATTTATTTGATCTGTGATTCTTGTGGAAATCCAAGCACAGTGGTAATTACCGCTGGAGAAAGGTTTATGTGTGCATTTATATAAATAAAAGATTTTCTGAAGCACTGCTGAGAGATCAAAGGGAAACACAGTGGTGATATCTCTGCTTTTCTGTGGGGTCTGATATATCTTTTGAGCCAGCTGAAGGACTTGGTGTCAGATATTTGTGTGGACAGTGCCTCTTTTCTGGCCTTCCAAGTCTGCTTGAGCAGTTGGCAGAGAAAAGATGCCCATCAAGGTTGCATTGGGAAAAACTGTGACTGACTCAAGGACATAAGTCACTGCAGAGGGAGGCTGAAGGTTCTTCTGCAGCTTGATTATGAGTAGAAATGCTCAGAGTTTGACAACTTTTCTGCTCACTTGGTATTTTTTCATTGGAAGATTTTCACTGCCTGAACAAAATATCAGCTCCAACTTTGCTGTCTGTGGGCAGCTTATTTTGGCTTCAGTCTGATTACATCTGAGCCTGTGATAATGTTGGGTGGTAACATCTTTTGTGATCATCAGACCCAAGCAGATTATCCCCTAACACCTATTTTGAACTGCTGTCTGTTTCTGGGTCTTGCATTAACCTGTCCTGAAAGTCCTCCTGTCTCTGGGCTGGGCAAACTTTAGAGCAACTCAGCCCTACTGATTCTGAATGAACATATCTGCAGTGGAAGCTGCTGCTGAAAATGAGTAGGAGGATTGTGTCCCTTCTCACATGATCACCTTCTATGTGATTCTTTCTAGAAGACTGGAGCTACAAGTGGATTCCTATTTCCTATTTTGATTCAAGTGTTAACTACTAGACTCTATGTTTTTATTTGACTTCTGAAATAAATCTTTTGTTGAACAGTGTACAGGACAGGAATCCCAGTTCAGGTCTGGCACAAAAGTTTTGGGTAGAGTTAGGTGCACATGCCTATATGCAGTAATATTTACATATATATATACATATATACACATACACTTTATATATAGACACAAATACTCTTCTGTAATATTTTTGAGGTATTTTTTCCTTTTATCTTCAAGTACAACTTCTCTACTAGGAAAGAAGTCAATATTCAGCAAGTTAACATAAAAGATGACTTTGCTTAGATCTGTATGTTAGTTTGGGTTGGAAGGGTCCTATGGAATCATCTAGTCAAACCACCCACTCAAAACAGGATCTCCTTTGAAATTGGGCCCATTTAAAGTTAGATCAGATGTCTCAGGACCTTGTATAACTGGGTTTTCAGTTTCTCCAAAGGTGGATACCTCACAGATCCTCTGGGCAACTGTTCAGAGTATCACAGCGATTTATTTATTATTTTTTATTTATGTTAGGGAATTGTCTAAGCAGAAATTAATTTTTGCAGCATCTGGTCAGGCTGATCATTCAGGGCTGTCATTTATTTGACCTAAGGGATATCTGTTCACTGTAGATGTTTACCATTGCATTCAGTGTCTTAACAACAGATTAGTTACAGTGTTTTAATTAAAAGTGACAACTTCAGTCCCTCACCAACAATACAGAGGATTGTAGAAGACTCCTGATTGCTCCAATATGGTGGAAATTTATTTATTTCTCATCCTGTTACTGGTGATCAGGGAAATGTGTGCCTCCTTTCTGGAAAAAATGGAACAGATATTTTCCCACAGACTTAGTCTGGGTCTGCTAAGGATTGTTGTGCTGCTGGAGATGGATCATATAAGATCAAAGTGCTTTCTACTCCTTATGTGCTCCTTACTTACTCCACAGCATTTTCTGAAGGCTCTGGGCTCCTGGGTCTGATTCCAACAGAAAAACATCGTCTTCTTTCAGCTCAACTGGAAGATTTCAGTTGGCCCACTGTGCTGTGCTTCCCATTCCAAAAGGAGGTGTTATTCTGAAAAGCTTTTGTGTTCCACCCCAAAGGGGACTGCACTTCAGCTTTGAGGCACAGCCTGTGTCCTGCTCCCCGTCACTTGTAAGGGAGGTTCCACTCTGGGATGTCTGGGGGTGACAGCACTGAGGGGGGTCTGTTCCTCTGCCACCCAGCTCCTCCTGTGTACAAGGATTTCAACACCTGTTCCTTGTGCTCCACCAGGAACCAGAGCTGATGCTTGCCCAACAGGCTCCTAACACTGAATTTCAGAGCTATATCTTTCACAAATTTGTTTGTAGATGGACACAAAGCGCAGTCTCATGGAGTAGAAGTTGCAGTAAATCTTATTTTGGGGACAGGGAAAATGGTATTTAAAATCTTCTTAGATTTAACACCTTTTCCTCTCTCAGAGAGGAGCAAGACTTTAGAACTGAGGGTCAGAGTGGCAAAAATTTTTCTGAGGATTTTTTTTCTTATATTTTTATTGGGTTAAATGCAGCAGCAGAAAGCACAGACAATTGTTTCACAGAAGGCATCACCAATTCCAGCCCTTTCTTGTCTACTGTACCTGCACACAGGTTATATTATGATCTGCTACACTTAGTTCTGTGTTTGCATTTAAGTGGATGAAGTGAGTCACTCTGTATCAGCAGAAGTAAAAATAGAAACATAAAATATAAAATGAGCTATAAAAGGAGGAACTCTGTGAGATAAAGTGAAACAGTGGTGTGGCTGAGGTGGAAGATTCATGGGATTTGGTTAAGTCAGAGGCTGACAATAGGAGTGAGGGTAGTGAGAGTGGCTCCATGCAGAATCAAATAACTGCATCAAAAAACCCCATTGTGATCTGGAGAAGAGCCAATGCTCAAAACTGGTATTTTCCTTTTAAAAGACTGATTACTTCTTTTCTTTAGACAAACAGGACTAAGTAAATCTCATCTATCTGCTTTTGTTGAGTACTGCACTGAAAGTCACTGCTAAAGTAGAAAGAGATAGAGATTAATAAATGTAAAGTGAGCCAGAAACTGCCTGGCAGGGAAAGAGTCATGGAGTTTCTAGGAAAGGGAGTAACAAGGTAGAGCACAGGCAGCGATGAAGCCCCTCAGGGTCTAGTTTTAGGTGTAATCTGCTCTGTGAGTTTCCACTCTATGGATTGGGATCAATGGCTCCAAAACCCAGGGATTTTTTTCCAAGTAACTTGGTCAGTTTAAAAGGCCTGTTTTGGTAGGTATGGATCAATATCAGGGCTAAAAACTATAAACTCCTCCTGTGGGAACTGACAAGGGCTTAGTCAGCAGATGTTTGTACTTCACAGTCCTGTAGAGCTGGGGAAAATGCAAAGGTCATTACTGGACGAGGTAGAGATGGGAAGAATTCCTGAGACTGGGCAGGGCTTTTGCTTACTGCTCATCTAGAAAAGTTTGCTCAGACCTCCTTAGCTCAGGAAATATGGATTCAGCCTTGAGGAGCTCTTAGTGTGTTCAGGAGCCAGAGAGAGGCAATTAAATCCTGGGTTTGGTTAATCTTGCAGTGTGCAGCTGGAAAGGGGAGATAATATTGCTCTCTGTTAATAGATCAGGAGAACAGCAGGAGGGAGATAGGGGAACCACTCAAGCTGAAGGACAAAGGCAGCAATAGGAAACGAATATCAGCACTTAAGACATACATTCAAGACATCAGAAGACTTGAAGCTGTCAGAGATATGAAGCACTGGGACAAGAGGTGAAGTAGCACTAATGGAGACAAACAAACAGTGATGGATACTCCTGAGTCCTCTCAGAGCAGAGGTTTGTGCTGTATGACCCTCTGGTCTCAGAGTATGTAAATAAGAGATCTCCAGCTGTAGCTAGGGCTGCTACAGTGAAATAGGGTTGCATGAGCAAGTATATATAGGTAGCTTTACTCTACTACTGATAAAATTTTGTCAGCGAAGTGAAACAGCATCTGCTTAACAGTACATAACGTGAATTCAGAATATGACACTGAGTATGTTGCTGAATGCATTAGAATTCAACAGGGAATTTTGAAAGAGCAGGGAATCTACTTAGAATATCACTTTATCTTCCAGGAATTCTGATATTTTAAACTAATGCTTAATAATGGTTTAAACAAAGTCCTAAGAGCATTCTTGTGCATACTATGTTTCAGTTGGGTGTTTTAAAGAGAAATAAAAGAGGGTTTAACTCATCTGCCCTAAAATACTCAGTAACACCCCCCTCCCCCCCTTACTGTATTTAATGCCTCTCTTTATGCTGAATTGTCATTTTTGTTCCATCAGCATTTAAGAAAGGGACATGACCACGCAGGACAACACAATAATAATTTTTTGTTTTTGCATCCTGCAGATGTGACCTTTGTGTATTTTTAGGAGCCATAATATTGCATCAAAACTACATATGAATGTTATTTAAAATGAATTATACTTCTTGAGGTTTTAAGACTTCACATTTGAATTATTTGTATTTTAGAGTAGACCTGCTGGATATGGGATTTGGTTGCAGAAATCTGAATGATCCCTAGAATTAGGAATGAGCTGAGCTCTAGCCCTGTACATTACCAGAGGAGATAATACTCCTCAACAGATACTGGCTGCTGCTTTCAGGGGACTGTGCCATGGAAGTAAAGAAAGGCCTGAAGTGATTTCCACAGGATGCTAAGAAAAATAAACCCTGGGGAAGGACAATTCCAACCAGCACATGGCATCAAACATCCCACACTGGATGGTGTTAATGGGGCAAGGGAGGAACATGAAAGCCTTGACTTTAACTGCTAAGTAGTCACACAGGTTGTGTGTGTGAACAACAGCAGAAAATGCATTATGGGTTGTACCACAGACTGACCTCAGCCTCCCACTCTCTTCCCTATCTCCAAAACCTCATGTGAAAATGACCAAAGTTCCAAAACATTTATGACCTGTATGTTTTTCTGTGACTCTATAAAGGGTCTTTGGGCATTTTACGATGGAGGCACTGGTTGTAAAACTAGTCCCCTGCAATTACAGACTGCAGTGGCTGTGTTTAGCTGTCAGTGTGTCTCCAGTTCCTGTGGTTTGCAGCACAGGGTTCACATTCCAGAGATGCCAGTGACTCTCTAGCTAATTACAGTATCCCTGGGACTATTTATATTTGCCCATTAAAGCACGTGGTAGTATGAGAAAACGGGAGTGTCCAGGCTGCAGGACCTGCAGAACGAGCACATTCAACCAATGTCCTCCTGGGGAAAAAAGTGTATTTGTGGTGCCTGGGTGACAGGCATTGTGCCCTCCCGTTGCACTTGGCAGTCTCCTGGGGAAGCCCCCAAGAGGCCAGTGAATAGTCCATGAACAGCTGCAGAGATTTGTGAGGGATCACTGCCTTGGGACAGTGGCTGCGCAGACACAGCGGTCCCCAGCAGACACTGCCCGTGTGCAGTGCTGGTGGGCTGGCTGTTCCTGCAGACAGCCCCACTCTCCTCTCCATCCTCGGGGTTATGCACACACAGGCAGGACTGGAAGCAGCTGTGACATTTGTGAGAGATGGGGTAGAAGGATGAAGCTTTGCTGTGCCGTGGCACAGTCACTTTGCTCTCGTGTTTTTCAGTGGCCCATCCCTAGGCAGTGCTGTTGGGATAGGGCTCAGGGTTTCTTATTTCCTCCTCCCCCCACCACATTTTCTCTAGGAAGTCCTCCAGAAGATGTGAAACTGGTCTGAGCTGAATTTGAAACTGACTTGCTGACATACAGATATCTGGCAATAGCAGCTGTAACTCTTGAGAAGCAAGTAGGGAAAGAAAGAGCTGACCTGTAACTGTAGGCACAGGAGTTCTGTGAGTTTCCTCTGGCTGGACTCGTGCTGTGAGGTGGGTTTGTCCTCTGGGCTGGTAGATGAGATACCTGCGGTGCAGGTAACCTCATTGAGGTCCTGTTGGCTCATTTTTTTAGGAGTCTATGTACAAGTCGTATGAAGAGCAGCTGAGGGAACTGGGGGTGTTTAGCCTCAGAAAAGGAGGCTCAGGAGAGACCTTATTGCTCTCTACAACTCCCTGAGAAGAGAGTGTGGTGAGCTGGGGCTCAGTCTCTCACGCCAGGTAACAAGTGACCAGAGGAAATGGCCTCAAGTTGTGGCAGGGGAAGTTTTGTTTGGATATTAGGGAAAATATCTTCACTGATAGGATGATCAAGCATTGGAACAGGCTGACCAGGGAACTGGTAGAATCACCATCCCTGGAAGGATTCTAAAGACATGTAGATGTGGCCCTTGGGGACATGGCTTGGTGATGAACCTGGCAGTGTTAGGTTAATGGTTGGACTCAATCTTAGAGATCTTTTCAACCTTAATAATTCTGTGATTCCACCATTCTACTGTGCAACACTTAATCTCAACGCTATAGCTTAGATCACTGCATTTAAAAGGTCTTTGAAGTTTTTCAGAGGTTGACAAATGGTTCACTTGTCTTCAAAGGCATTTTAATATCCAGTAACTCTAAAAAAACACAGCAGGTCAAGCAGGCCAATAATTACCAATAAATCATCTGTGACTTCTAAGCAGAGCCCCTGCAGTCCTGTGGGCTGGCTCTAACCTGTGCATGCCTGGTGTCCAGACCCACCAGTTACCCAACATGGGGACCTTGGTTTCTTTAGGGCTTGTGTGCCAAGGAATTTCCCTTCTACAGAAAACTCAAGAATTGGCGAGTGAAAATGTACAGTCACCCAACAGGGAGCAGGGAGTCACCAAAGTGTGCATTGGTATTAGGAGCCTGGAAATACTAGAGCATCCTTTGAAGTATGCACAGCCAGGCTGACACCAACAGAGCTGGGCTGAGTTCTGAGAATTAGAAAAAAAGCATGTTTTAAATTAATCTTTTTTCTTAATATGGTCAGAGACGTAGCTGTAACACAAGGCCATGGATCTCAATGGATTCCTGACACAGTGAATGACCTGAAAACATCAGGCCTGTGCTGGAGCAGGTAGCCTGGATGAGCTTCTCAAAAATGTCAGGAAATATGGAGAAGGAAAGCTGAATTTACTTTAAAATGTACTTCTGCAGGAAGTAAACTGGTAACAGCACAGCAGTCCCTGAAAAAGTCTTTCTCTGGTCAGAGTCCCAGCAGTGACAAATTGTGACATCTGCATTCACAAAGAAGGTTTAACGAGGGTTAATCATGCACATGAAAGTGATTCTTTGACTGGTAGTGTTTGCTTTCTCCCAGAAGATAAACCATCCAGGTAGTTTTCTTATTCCAGTGCATTTGAGATTGATGAAAAGGAAATAAATTCAATTTTGACTGTTCATAGCCCAAGAAGCAACCAATCCTTTATCCAATAAAAAGACTAATAGGTTGCCTGTGATATACTTTTAGATATTTCTTGGTCCAAATATTTTAGATTAATTCTCCTTTAGAAACCATCCCATGGATTTTTCATCAGTGCAAGATTTCTGGTTATTGTGGACACATGAAGGGAAGAAGGCATATATAGAATCTTAACAAGATACTCCTAATTTGTGGAGTTAAATCAGTCTGTCTTATGAGAATTCTCTCTGATGGCTGCTGCGGTCAGGTTTTGGGGTTCTGTTAGGACTAATCTGTTTTGTAATGGTCACTTGGCATAAGCAACCATAACAGTCTCCTAAAGAGTAGTCCCTACCTGCTTTTATGTGAGGCCTTGTTCATCACACCTAAAATTAATGGGAATATTTTTATTTTCATGAACAGCCTATTGATTGAGTTTTCTTATAGCCCAGACAGCATTAAAAGGAGAATCTAGCAGGTCTTAGTAAGAGGTTTTTCCTTAAATATATTTTCTTACCTTAAAAGTAATACTACTTGCTTGTACTGATGTCCTCCCTTCCCTGCTGCTATCCCAAGGGATGACTTTCCAGATGTGCCATTTTATGGTTTTCTGGAGGAACACAGAGCACCTTGACACCTGAGGAACTCAAAAGAGGCCTTCAAAACAGAGGAACTAATTAAAATTAGAACCTAATACAACTAGTCTCAGGTAAATTCAGCTGGTGCAAGCCTATCTGGCACACAAAGGACATCAAAGGAGTAACGAACTCCTGTTTAATCTTGTAAATCACTAGAGCAGGAAGGAGCTGAAAGAGGCCCTATGGCACCAAGCCGAGCGTCCATTACTGAGAAAATGGAGATGACTTCAACACAAGCAAAGCCTTCAGTAACAAGGCAAAGAATTCAGTGTCAAAACCAGCTTTCAGTGTTGTTCAATATGCCACTTGCAACTGTTTGAAAACTGAAGAGGCAAAAGGGTAAGAGAGAAGCAGGGGACAGATGTAGATAAACAGAACAATGCATCACATGAAGTGGTGTGTTATTAACATGGGATCAGGTGTTGAAAGGTGCTGCCTCAGAGGCAGCTGCTATATACATGAATTTATTTCCTGTTTTACAGCAGGCTGGGGGTTAGATTACAAGAGCCTTTACACAAGGTGGTGTGGCTAGAATTGTGTATATTCACTTACTTGCTTCTGCTTCTCAATTCTCTCTCATACTGTATCTTTGGCATAATTTTCTTACTGGTTTATATTTGTTTTATCTTTCCTGAAGCGCTATCTTTTCTTTCCTGTGTAAAGATACCAAGTGCTGTATTTTTCCCCTCTGTTTTGGCTGAAATTTTAGACTCATGTTTCTGAAAGAGTGGCTCCATATTTCAGCCCAGTGACTGCCTGTTCACCTGCCTCACTGCCTCTGGAAGATTTCTGCTTCTTGAAGTATAGCTCCATTGTATACCTCAAGTAAGGTTTCTGCTCCTCATAATCCCAAATGTGGATTTGTGCTCGAGCTGAAAGCAAACTCCTTTTTCTGGTCTGCATGGGACTCTTGTGGCTTGTTCCTTTCCTGGGGCCAAGGAAAAGTAGAAATTGTGTCTTCCAGTGCTGTGATGGAGAGTAAGCAAACCAGGATCAGTAAACCAACAGCCTGAGTGGTGGCATCATGTACCAGGGGTAAATCTGATATATAAATTTTATAAAATTGAGACCATCTAAAATGTGCTCTAAGCCACCTTATTGAATATGACCTAGAAGGCACTAGGCTTGCTGGAAGATACCTCTTCCATGCTGGTGTAAGACCTGTTCCATCTGCTTTAGCAAAACATCATCACCAGCTTAAGCTCTTAGTTGCTCTCCCTACTGGAATCTGGAGCTCTGATGAGAAGAAAGTTGGGTCAGCATGAAGTGCTGCTTGAATCCCAGCTGGAACATCAGTGGGAAAAAAGGTTAATAGCAAGAACCTCTTTAAAGCACTCTTGAGGCCCTTAATCTATAGACTCTGGACAGTTTTATAGTTCCAAAATTCCCTTGCAAGCTTCTTGTAAAATTTAGCTAACTAATTTTTAAATGACCTCTTCAACCCATTTGGTCATCATTGCAGTGCCTCCTGCAGAGCTTGTGGGCAGCCAATAAATCTCTGGTTTGTTCCTCCAGAGGTGCAGTCCTTAATGTTTGGGGGTAAGTCAGGGAACTACTGCTGACTGATGATGCTGAATCAAACTGCTTGGAGAGCTGAATGTGGCATGAATTACCTATAATGGAAAGCTGGTCCTTTTTCCATCTTTGCCGGAGAGGTCAAATACAGTGAAAAAACCAAGGCAAGAAGACAGAACTCTTATCCTTCATGAGTCTTTGGAAATAATTTCTACTGACAGGCAGAGATAGTTGGAAAAATTTTTTTTTACAAACATTTGCAATGGCACAGATCTAAACAGTGTGAGCTGCAAGACTAATGCACCTGCTCTTGTGCAATGCATTGGACACTGTGCTGCATGACATGCTTGTCTCTAAGTCGGAGAGACATGGATTGGACAGATGGACACTCATATAAGGAATCGGATGGGTTGGCATTCAAACTGTCGTGGTCAATGGCTCCATGTCCAAGTGGAAACCAGCTGCAAGTGGTGCTCCTTGGGGTTGGTATTGGGGCTGATGCTCTTTGACTTTCTTTTAGTGACATGGACAGTGGGATTGAGGCACCCTCAGCTGAGCACACCAAGTTGTGAGTGCAGTCACACACTGGAAGGATGTCACAATGGCATCCAGAGGGACCTGGAGAGGATGGAAAGGAGGGGGTGAACCTCATGAAATTCAGCAAGGCCAAGTACAAGGTCCTACACATGAATCAGAGCAATCTCAAGACCAAATCCAGGCAGAGAATGTATTGATTGCAGCCCTTGAGGAGAAGGACTTGGGGGTGCTGGTGGATGAGAAGCTCAGCATATCTTAGCCATGAGCACTTGGAGCCCAAAAAGCCACTCATGTCCTGGACTGCATCCAAAGCCCTGTGGGCAGCAGGTTGAGGGAGGGGATTCTGCTCCTCAATTCTGTCCTTGTGAGACTCCCTCTGGAGTGCTGCAACCAGCTCTGGGGTACCCAGCATAAGAAGGAAGTGGAACTATTGGAGAAAGTCCAGAGGAGGCCACAAAGATGCTCAGAGGGCTGGAACACCTCTGCTGTGAAGACAGGCTGAGAGATCTGGGGATGCTCAGCCAGGAGAAGGCCAGGGACACCTTGCAACCTTCAGTATTTAAAGGGGGCTGAGAAGAAAGCTGAAAAGAGACATTTTAAAAATGCATGTGGCAAACAGACAAGGGGAAATGGCTTCCCATAGGAAGAAAGTAGCCTTAGATTAGATGTGGTTGAAGATCCTTTGAGATGGACACACCACTGAGATCTTAAAAAATGCCTAAAATCTAGTACTTGCTCAGCTCTTGACAGGGTTTCTTTTCTTGTGGAGAAAGAAATGTCAGGAATGGCAGAAATACTGTAGCAGATAATGGGTACTACAACAATAACAGCAACACATGCTGAATAGAGGAAATGGTTCCTCCTTTCGGATTTGGACACTTCTACTCCAGCCTTGAATTAAGACACATCTTGGCTGTCCAGAAATAGCTGCTTTCAGCACAGAGCACTGCGGAAGACAAGGATGCCAAATGTTTAGATACAGGAGAAAAAATATAACCTCATCTACACTCTGCCTTGACATAACTGATTGCTAGACCTATCCCATTAAATACACCATGTAACCTTATTTTATGGCATGACAGCATATTTTTTCCTCTTTTTTTAGAGTATATATCAGCACAGAAATGAACTAATGTAACATAAACTAGGTCTCCTTACAGTGGCAATAACCTTGCAGAACACCCTGGAAGGGTTAAAATGGACACTGAGGGCATACAGGCTCTTCCTTGTGGGCACAAAATCTGTGACAACTTAACTTTCAAGAGTGCAGAGATGTTAGACAAGTTCATGTATTTGCTGAAAGACTCCCAGGTGTTACTGTTTTTCACAGGAATTCATACACTGCTCTGGTGTACAATAAAGTTCAGTGCCGTTGATCATCCTCCAGTAAAAGTAGCATGAGCTATTTTATCACAGGCTGTACAGATTGCTGTTTTCAGAGGTGTCAGTGAACCAGCACGTGATGACAACTTCCCTGATTGTGGCTATTGGTGATACTTCATCAATGCATTGACAAGGTTGATAATTCAGCTGTGAGTGTGAGCAAGGCCAAAGGAGCATTTTCTCCAAAAGCTGCTTTGTTTGATATTCGTGCTCGTGGCTGGCAATCCACTGTAGTAAATATATTCCAGACACCACACTTGAGGCTGTTGTGTCCAGTGCCTTTTCTGATCCCTTTCTTAACCACTTTCCACATTCCTCTTCTGGTTGTTGTCTCACCAAAAACTCTCACAATTAGAAGTAGCCCAGTTGTTCCCCCTGTGAGTGTTATCTTGGGATTCTTGGGAACACAAAGCAAGAGACTTTTTTCAGAAAACTGCTTTGGGCAAAATAAGAAGTCAATGACTCTGTCCTGCTTTGAGAAGCCTTTCCAAATGTGCTCAGTGCTGTGTTTTCTCGCTATTAAAACTTTTTTTGCTCTCTTTTTATGCTTTTTGTGGGGGGTTTTTTGCCCTGAAGACAGGAGATTCAGGAAAATCCAAACCTGCACAACAGCTTGCATCATGCTGCCCATATGAGATCCTTAATGGAGCCAGGCAGAAATACAGCTCATATTCAGTGCAACCAACCATGGCCCCTTTAGTCGGGTCTTCAGATAACAATCTTGAAACAAATGCTGTAGGATCATGGGATGGGTACAGAGCTGTTGGATCACCCTTTGGCCATGCTTTGAGGTGTTGGGTGCACTGTGGACATTGGTCCCATAAAAGAAAATCTGGCTGCATGTAAAAATTAGAAGATGTATAAATTGTCCAGTGCCTAGTTTTGCCATCTTCTCCCTGCAACAGAAAGGTCTGGGTGTGTTTTCTGATTCTGGAAAACAGGCTGCTTCCTGTAAGGGAGTTATAACTCTCAAGTAGTGAGACATTCGGCTGATTTGATCAGCAGAGCAGTGCATAAGAAATTACTTTTCAAGCCAAGTATGCTGTCACAAATCTGAGCTTCTCTTTCAGCTCACTGTTTTAATTTTAATATGGACTAGGGTCTGCTGGCATTCTGGAGATGTAATCATGTTAGAGGGTTTCAGTGGCCCCATATTGTTTTAGAAGCTCTAATAAAGTAAGAGGCTTAAGATCAAAGAGCACCTTATTAAATACCATGTTTATGGCATTACTGATTAAGCAGTTTATGAGCCAATTGGGAAACTACACCTGCCCTACTACACAAAAAGCCACCTTTTAAGTCAAAGCAGCTGAGAACAGGAAAATCCCTTCCCCCTGTGCTCGGGCATGGTGCAAGAGGTAACAGGACCTTTGCCCTTGCTAATTTAGGCAGGTCTGTTCTTTCCCATTCACTTGTAGGGAAGACTGGGAAGTTACATGTGGCATCTCATTTTCCATATGCCACTGACAATATGGTGCCTCCTTGGTGGTGGGAAAACCGAAGAACAGACTATTTCTGCTGTAACTGCAGCACAGAAATTTAACACTTTGGGGAGAGATCTCATTGAGCAGTTTTTACTGCACTGTTAGTGAAGAAACACTGCCATCTGAAATGTCCTGGTCAAATGTTGCAGAAATGATCACAGCACTGCTTATTTTTTACATTAATGTTGTGTGCTAGTTTGAAAGCAAACTNCAAAATTAAAAGTTTCACACTGTCTCCCTCACAATCCCAGTTCTATTCCTAAAGTCAAGGGAACATAATCCATGCAAAGGGCTTCCAGGCACACAAAGTAAACAGAATGATAGTAATAATAGTACTGATATTAGTACTAACAGTAGTAATACTGCTAGTGGTGGTAATAGTGATGATAATAATACATTTGCTTGTCTTTCAGCTGAAACAATCTTAGTGGTTCCTTTAATTCAGAAATTCATTTGAAGGTTTGCCTAGGTGTTTCCTTTGTGTGTTCCACTTGGGTAATCTGCCTTGAGTACTTCCTCAGCTCAAATAACAATATTTTGGGTTTGTTTGTTTGTTCTTCAGAAGAGATTTTGAAAATCATAGCTGGTTAATCAAGCTAAATTTAAAAATCTGCAACCTTTACTCAATTCTGATGGCAAATAAGACAATGTGAATGTAAGTTACATAGGATTTGTTAACATTTTTCTCCTCTTTACCTCTGCTTTACTCCCTGCACAAAATGGATAGCATTCCCTGTAAGCAGAATACATCCCAGACAATTTTCACTAGTCTGAAAATTCCTGTCTGTATAAGCTCCCTTTCTGCTGAAAGGAAGGAGACACTCCAGGTAGGGTTTCAGCCTGTCCTTAAGATGAGTTGTCTTAACGACTCCTAAATTTCTCTGCTGACTCACAAGGAAACTGAGGAAACCTGCATCCAACTTATGTCTCCTTTTCAGACAGCTAAAATTAGGTGAGATGCATCTCATTCTTGGCAGAGTTCTTAATTTTTTAGTGTATGGCCTGATGACAAATTTTCTGTAATTCTGTTGAGATCTTTCAGCAACGAAAGTGTCCCTTACCTTTAAGGGCTTTGGTTGTAAATGGAGTATCCAAGAGTGAAGGTTATCTCACCAGTTGGGCAATATTTTAATTTGACACAGAATAAATTAAGAATGTGATTTTAAAAAAAAATTGCTTTTGAATGTGGAGTCTGACACACCTAAGGACTTAACTTTTCCCTGGATCTACATTACATCTTTCAAAGAGCCATGCTCATTCATCAATTAATTAAAAATAGAGAAAGCAACTTTTAATTTGCCAGTCCATAGTCTGAATAAAAGAAAAAAACTATTTTGATTTACTTTTGTGTTTTATCCAGTTCTAAATGTAAATGGGATTATGTTGTGAGAGCGACTTATTTTCATTACACCAAGTTCTGTTTGCAAAATGTTTTTGATAGCTGTCTTTATGTTTCATGGTGTTATTTAGGCTTTTTAAAGTGCATTCTGATGGGAAATTCAGGAAAAAAAGAAGAAGAGATTGAACCTGACTCTTGTTTCCACTAGAAAAGCATACCAGTGTGCACAGCTTCAGAGTTGCTCATGATTGAACGTTCATCTGAGTTGTCAGAGACAACGTGAGCAGCTTTGGGTCTGAGCTAATGATGGGAAAACTTGGCAGGAACTTCTTGTCACTGTATCTTGCACTTGTGCATTTTTAGCAAGGGAGCTTTACAGGATCTGTGAAGTGAGCAGGATTTCACAGCTTGAGGCCTTTAGTGACTGGACATAAGGATGTCATCTGGGCAGCATTTCAGCCTTGACTATCCACAGCTCCTCTCCTGTGAATGGTTAACAATTTCCTTTCCCAGTCAGAGTGGTCTCTTCCTGCCAGCAACACTCAATTCCTTCCCTCATTTCCTGTGGTTGGTGTGGATGAGGGATATGTTCTGCATGGTGGAATGAGCTGTATGGACAAGTCATGATGTTGTTTGTGACAGCCAGGAGGGAGCTCTCCTGTTCTGGTGGGGTCTCTTTACCCTGATTTATAGCTGCAGTCGTGGCTGATTCAGTGTGTCAGAGGGATGTATCACTGCAGTTGCTGCAGAGGTGATTATGAGGTGCAGCCATGAGGCCCTGGAGAACTTTAACTGCTTTATTTGCCCTCCCGAATGCCCAGTAACAGCAGAAAATAGAGTGGGCAAAAAGGAAAAGCTGTTGACAGCCAGGAAAGTTACTGCAATACTAAAGGCCTCAACTTGGCACCAGACAGCCATTTGTGTCTTTGCAAAGATTTAAGATTATATTTCCTCAGAAGAAGAAATTTCTTTAGAAAAAAGGTCCAGAAAATGATGGAAGCTTTACATTTTATTTGCTGTTTGCTATTTTGATTTGCCTAGGTACTGGCCCACACAAGTTTTTGCACCTATTTTTTCATATAAATGTGAAGAATAATATCATTAGGTTGGTGCCTTTTCTGTTGAAGCTGTTTTGAAGCTCTGCAGTGCCTTTCAGCCTGAAAGGTTCAGGAGGACAACTAGGAAACCCAAGAATCTTCAGGCTTAATTTCATCACATAAAAATGTTTATTTATCCTAGAAAAGCTTTAAGAACTCACTAACTGAACAAAGTTGAAAGAACAGCCATAGTTTAAAAGCAATTTATCCAAATAAGCTACACTTAATGTCACCAAGTTGGTGTGCTGGAAGTACAAAACCAGGAGTTAATATGTGTAATTGTGCATGTGTGAGGGGAAGAAGATGCTGAAATAGCCTGAATAAAATTAAAACACATATTCTCTGCTCAGTTGCTCACAACCTGACTTTCACAGTGCCTTTGCTTCTAAGTCCACAGTGTGTTTGGTTCTGGGAGTGGCTGACAGTTTGGATTTGCACCCTGTGGAGCCAGCTTGGAGCTAAAAGCATCATGTTTGCACCCACACAGTTCTGCCCTCCAGGAACTGGATGCATTTGTGGCACCACTGTACCCCCTCCCTCAGAGGGTTTAGCACCTGGGACTTGGTGTCACAAACCCTGTGTTCCCTGTGGCTGGGACCATGTGGCTGCTGGAGCTGTGTAACTCACTTGTGGGTTAAGCTTTAAGCTTTAGATGGAGCTAAATCTTTACCTTAAGATTGAACTAAAAATACCTTGTCAGAACAAAGTCAGAAGCTTTAGGCAACTGTCTTCCACCAGCTCGTGACAATGAGAAGTTGATTGGACTAAGCTGTGTTAAAATGGTATGAAAAGTGTATGTGGTCAAGTTTCTTGGACAAATAGTTTTCAGTAAAGACCTGGACTGTTGGGGTGGATACACAGTGGGGGTCCATGATTAATATGAGAGGGCTGGAACACCTCTGCTGTGAAGAAATTGTGAGAAAGTTGGGGATGTTCAGCCTGGAGAAGTGAAGGGGCCAGGGGGACTTTCTCATGACTTTTTTTTTTCATATGAAAGAGTCTTGCAAAAAAAGAGAGAGACCTTTTATCAAGGTCCTTAGTGACAGGACAAGGGGAAACAGTTTTAAACTAAAAGAGGGTAGATGTGGATTGGAGATAAAGAATTAAATTTTTACACTGAAGGTGAGGAGACACTAGGACAGGTTGCCCAGAGAAGCTGGGGACACCCCATTCCTGAAAGTGTTCAAGACCAGGCTGGATGGGGACTTAAGAAATCTGATCTAGGGGAAGGTGTCCCTGCCCATGGCAGAGGGGTTGGAACCAAATGATCTTTGAAGGTCCCTTCCCATGTGAAACATTCTGTGTTTTCTCTTATTCTATGAATAAATGTTTCAGTCTGCACCTCTGCATGTTTTTGCATGGGAGTTAATGAATTATGCAGCATTTTCAGGATGTTGTGGCAATGCAAAAATTAGCTACTGATTTCTGGAAAACTCTGTTCAAGCCTGTGACAGCATGAATTTAAGCTTGGTTTTGAGTTTTTGGGCTGAGAGGGTTAGATCATGTCAGAATTTTGTTCTGGCTTTTCTCAACAAGAACGAGTGCTGTTTGTAGGCTAAGAAATCCATGTAAGTACAATTGGAGGCATGTCCCACTGCCTGATTAATGTCTTTTATTTATGTTTCCGTAACGGATAGGATTTGACCTGATGGATTCATTCAGCGTGAAGCAGATTTTTGGAATGAAAGAAGATGGGATTCAGAGTGCTTATGTACGGCTTGGAAGCTTTCCTGTTGTTCAGAAAACTGAGTGAGTACTCTGGGTTTTCACTTTATTTTCATCTGAACCTCTGCCTTACATTATTTGGTTCCCCTAGGTTAACTTTGCAGTAGTTATCTGGTACCTACGGGCATATTTCTGCTTTGAGCAGCTGTTTCAGTTCAGCTGGCACAGAATATGCACAACATGGTCAGGAGTCTCAGCAGTAACTACAGGCTCCATCCTGGCAGAATAGGAGTTGTGTTTGGTGTATCTCAGTGGTTCTGAGGAGCAGTATCAAGACATTCACAAAAGAACTTAGGGCTACATAAATAGTTTCTAAAGGGAATATTTGGTAGCACTCCCATTGAGACAGAAATTTGCTAAAGGTGAGAGACCACTTGCTGCTAGATGCTGAGATCAGTTAGCAAATATGGATTCTGGCCTTGTAGAAGAATGAGCAGTTTTTAATCCTGTGTCAATATGGATTCAGTCCTTGGAGCCTTTAATGACCTAAGGCTGCCACTTGTGTCACGGTCTAGCACAAGTGTTTCTTTGGGTTGTCACTTGAGCCCTGCTATCATTAGCCTTGAAAAGAGTGAGTGTGTAATTTCACTGAGTAACTACGAGCCATAGATTGAATTGTCATAATTAACATTTTTGCAGTAAATTTCTCAGTGCTGATTTCAGCTTAAAAAAAATCAATAATGTTTCTTTCCTTCTTATGGATGAGGGCTGTAATTTTTTATTCTGCTTTTAGCTCTTTTTCTTAGCTCACTGCATTTTTGAGATTGTCCTATGAATTACATTTGCTTAATTTTACAATTTTTTTTTTTCATCCTGGAACCAACAGGATTGATTTGCTCTTTTCCCCTTCCCCTCCTTCTCCATGTTAATACAATTTAAAAAAAAAAAAAAGGATAGTAATACTGAGAGGAAAACTGTTTTCTCTAAAGTCCATAAATGATATCAAGTCTAAGGGTAAATAGAGTAATGATCAGTGATCTGATTCAACGCAACCAGCTAAAGACATCCCAGGTTTGGTATATATATAACTGATCTGAGTGTGGATGGGAATAAACTGTAAACCTATTTCACTTGGATAGGAAGAAACCTATTTCTCTTGTCTCACTGTGATCTCCAAGTCCTGGGTGATAGTATGACAAATTGAGCAATTCTTGGAGTATAATCAGGAACTGTCAAGTATGAGCTGATAATCTTCACCTCACACAGCTCAGTCATCACTGCTGCTGTGTCCAGCCTGATTTTCCATAATTCAGTAGATAGAAATGGAGTGAATGAAAGTTTGAAGATCTGTGAAGCAAGTGTGATGGTGAGAAATCCAAGAACTGCAGTGTAGACAGGTAAAATTAAGAAGCAGCCAGCAACTGAAGGGATCATTTTCTGTAAGAACCTCTGGGAAACCAAAGCTTGGTAAAGGGTCTTTGAATAAGGCTCATGGTAGACTGGAAGTCAGTGGCTACTTGACATCAAGAACCAGCAGGGAAGAAAGACATGCTTTTAAGGATGAATCTAATTAACCACTGGAGAAAGTTAGCAAAGATTACAGAGAGTTGTCCATTTGAATCCCTTTTTCAAAGTAAGGTTTGAAGAGCATTGTTGTTGTTTCTGTTGTTGTTTTCTCAGAAAGACTGCAGGAGCGAAGCCAGACCAACCAGCTGTGACAGCTTTCCATCTGCTCAGATTACACCCATTTATTTGTTGTTGCTGTTGCCCTTAAAATAAGCAGAATATTTTATCACCCAGGACAATTAGAAGTAAAACATCCTTAATTAGTAGATTGAAATGAATAAAATTCCTTTTGAATGATTCTGAAACATGGAATTCAAGGAGGACTTTCAGATTTTCAGCCTTTTGTATTGTAACTTCCACACTCCTGTGGTTTGGGAATGAACCCAAATGGATGTAACACCATGGAAGGTGTTTGCATATTTGGTTCATTTTAGCATTTGTATGCCAGGACTCTGAGATGCTGCATACTGGGTCACTGCTCACAGAAAAGGAAATCTTGTAAAGCTGCACAAAACCGATAACTGGAATAATAAACCAAACAGAAACATCTGTCGTGGCTCACAGATAACCTCCAGCAATGTTCAGCAACTGATAGCAACCCCTCATAATTAGATACAAAATCATTAACTGAGTAATATATGTAATTCACTTTATTATCTGCTTAAAGGATTTGTATTCCTTTATACAAACAATAGTACTTTTACAAAGTGCCAGATTAGCTGTCTGGGAAATGTGCCTACTCGTCTTCTCATCTGTAACCTACAACTATGAGCTTTCTTCCTCTTTGTGGTGAGGCATCATCTGTGAGCAAACAAACCCAGCAGCCACAGCTTGGCTCCAGTCAAGGATCACTGAGGGACTCACAGGTTTCTGTAGCTGTCTGAGGACTGGCCCCAAAATCTGGCTGGTGGTTCTCCCCACTGCTCATGTAACTGGGGCTGTCCTACTGCTTGTTCATGGCTCCTCAGTGGATCATCTGGCCAAAACTGTGCTGTAGACTTCTGTTTTTGGATGCTCAGGCTTGTTTCTCATTACTGGTGTCTTGCCTAATGCCAAGATTTTGGCTCACTCTTTTGTTCTGTCGTCTGTCTGTATCTCCAGGGCCTTCCTACTGGCCATGTCCACTCTCAGTTTTCTCTTGCCTGGTCTGTTTCCAGCCTGATTTGATCATGATCTTAGCTACCACTTCACAGAATTACCAGATGCTTGGCCAAGCTTCGTCAGGATCTCTTTGCTCTTTATATTGGCACAGTGTTGCACCAGCACAGAGTCTTGGGTTGTTTAGGGTATGATACCTTGGTGTGTTTTTCTGGGCACTGTGTCTCCTGGCATCAGCTTTGACTTCAGTCACCTGCCTTAGGTTTCTTCATGAGCTCCTGCTCTGGTCTCATCATTTGTCCCCTTCTAAGAGAAGAAATTGTACAAAAAGCCCCCCAAAACTCCCACACTGAACATGGAACCTGTTGAAATCTTCCTTTTTTCTTACTTTTCCCAAGCAAATATTTCATATGAAGAAGAGCAGATACAAAAAAGCTTGTTCAGCTTAAAGAAGGGAGGACTCAGTGAGGTAGGATCTTTCCCATGTGTGTAAATGTCTGACTGGGAGGAAGCAGAGAAGACAGAGCCAGAATCTTACTAGTCATATTCATTAACAGGACAAGAAGGAATGGGAACAATTTAAATCAATGAAATCTAAACACAAGAAAAACCTTCTCTAGATGAGATGATTTCAAGAGGTCCCTCACTGTCTCCTGTCTCTAGCAAGGTAAAGGAGATAAAGCGTGATGGAGGCAGAATGCCTGAAGGCTTTTTTGGTCTTCTGGAGAGCAAAGAACTGTAGGGAGACCTGAGAAGCACAGAAAATACTGCAGCAAGCACAGGAGAACAAGTTGTTCACGTGGCTTCTTGTGGAAAAAATTGTTTTGGGAAAATTAAACAACACCAAGTGAGATTTAGGACAGATTCCTTTTTATTTTTTTCTTTTTTTTTTTTTTTTTAACAGAGTGTAGGACAGAGAAAGACAGGAAGAAATTACCTAGAGAGGATGTATCTATTCCATCACTGAGGTTTCTGACATAGAATTCAAAAAGATGTGTGCCAAGGATGTATGAGATATCCTTCTGTAGCCTTTTCCTTTTCCTTTTCCTTTTCCTTTTCCTTTTCCTTTTCCTCTCCTCTTGTGGTTTTTGTTTTGTTTGGTTTGGTTTTTTTTGCCCCTCCTGTCATTCTAAGAGACTCTGGTGATGTGAAGCATATTTAAATGAACTGGCTTTCTCCAACTTGGTTTTGCAGATCTTATGGGTTACATTTCATATTAGTGGGCTTAGCTGTTGTAAAATTGGTCAAATTGCTCAAGTACATTAACTGCACTCATCCTCACCAAATGTAATAATCCTATTAAATGTTGTTGCATTCAGTGTCTGAAATGAGAACTGATAATATATTTTCCATGCTGTTATTATAGATGTAGGATCTCATGCTTATTGTCACAGATGAAAGCTCTTATTGCAAATTAAAGCATGTGAGAAGGTTGCTTTATATTGAAAACCAGCAATGGTTAAAAGAGTTTTCTGCCTTCTTACTAATATTGTTTTCCTTGTATAAGTTGTGATTCACCTGACCTTGTAGTTGAGTTAATTGACTCTTAGACTGACCTGCAGCACTGGGCACATCTTTTGTCTTGGAGTTTTATAAGGGCCTTTTCTACAATCTATCCTGTTGTCAGAATTATAGACCAAGGAGCTGGCAGAATGCTCCCTGTAGGTGCCAGGCATCTAGCAAAGTTCCACAATATTGATCATCAGTTCAATTCAGCCTTGTGTGAAAGAAGAACATAAAACATTTCTGGGGACAGTAACTCCTGCTCTTGGATCCCCAAGTAAAGCTGAACTTCTAGATGCAGATCATTTTTAAGTGAGGAACTATGTTAAAACTAAGTTTTTGTTATTGATGTAGCAACAGAAATCTGTAAAAAATACAGGGACCAATGACTTCAGAAACAGCTTTTATCACATCTTCAAAGCAATGAGAGTGTCTTCAGATTTGCTTTTGGCATGAAATCTTTCTCTGTTGGGAACTTGCAGCTGGTTCCTCAGCAGCTTTAAAAATCAGTTGAGGATGGCAGGTAATGGGTCTTTATGGCTTTCTGTCAGTTTAAATCTACCTGATGGGCTGTTTGTCAGCCTTGTGTGATGAGGTGTGGCCAGACTCACTGGGATGTTTAGGTACCTAACTCCCAGTTATTTCTGTGGGTATTAACATCTGAAAACCCTTTCTGAAATGAAGCTTGCATAATGATATTCCTGTTCCCAGCTCAGAGCTGTCCAAACCCATAAAATCCTTAAGTCTGGAAAAGCCCTATAAGACCACTGAGTCCAACTGTTATGCTACACTTCCATGTTCACCACTAAACCATGGTCCCAGGTGCCACATCCACACTTTTCTATGAACATTTCCAGGGATGGAGAATCCACCACTTCCCTGGGTAGATTGTTCCAATGCTTGACCACCTTTACAGTAAAGAATTTTTTCCTAATATCTAGTTTAAGGCAACCCTCCTTCCAGATCCTACTTCTGTTCACTTCCAGGTGCTCCTTCTGGCCCTTCTTGTAGATTTGCTAACTTCCAGGCAACTGGGACCTCCCTGGTTAAAATAACTAGTACCAAGAAGTGAGACAGCCTTGCCTGCTCCCCTAAAAAAAGGATTTCTTAAGGGAGCTAGTGGGAGCCTGGTTCAGTTTTCTTTTGTGTTGGAAGAGTTCAGAGAGTCTCTGTGTCCCCAGAGGGAAAACCAACTTATAATGGTGGGTATCCTGCAGGGGCACTTTATACAGCAAAAGCCACATTAATGGATAAAATCAGAGTGTCCTGAATTTGTAACTTGGCTGAAAATATAGGAGATTCAAAGCACAAATTAAAATATGGTTGAATATTTTGGCATTAGGAAAGAATGGATCTCAACCTTTGCTGCAACTGCAAAACAGTATTCTGGAAATTTTGAGGACTTTTTGCTTTTAATACAATTAAAGCCTTCTGGTTTTATGAGCCTTGGACTGTGCCAATTTCTGAATAGTGATGGATTATGTTAACTATTCATTAGGACAGTGTTTCACAGTTTGTCCTTCATTAATTGCTGCCATTATGTTTTGTTTTGTATCGAGTGCTTATGCCTGACTGCTCAGATGTCCTGAAGCACAGACATGGTATTTATGAAGGGCTTTTTGGGAATGATCATAGGAGCAGGTTGGCTTGGGCACGAAGAACAATGTTAACTGTGACTCTTCAGGTGGCAAAAGAGATGGCTTAGAGGCATTACAACCAAAGGTTGAAAAATCATGGATGGCATAAAAGATAGAAAAAGAATAGGTTCATTGTGTTTTCCCTGATAAGAATTGAGTTAGGTGCTAAACAAAGAGAAGGAGGCTCATTATGTAATGGGCAGCAGTGGGTGATTCCTTGTCCAGGAATGTCATAAGTTTACCTGAGTTCAAGGGGAGGATGCAGAAGGCTTTATGAGATAAATCCATAAAAAGCTATTGATATAGAAATTGCATTTGTCTCCAAATTTGACTCCTGGGTTCCAAAGATCCGGAGGTACGAGAGAGATGTTTTTTCTGTTCTTAGGCCTCCAGTAATGGCTGGTAACAAAAAAAATAGTGACACTGGATTAGTTATCCCTTCTGTCCCATGCTGCATCCCCGTGCTATGACAGGTTTTTATGATGGAGTAGAGAAAAAGAGTGTTGGAGTTGGTTACTTCATGTGTTTGGTTATGTGCAGGGGTCGTGGTGTCACACTGAGTAAATCTCTGCCTGATATATGTGCAATGTTTGATTTGAGAAACTTCTGTTATCCTGGGCTGCCAGCTAAGGAACATCTTCCTGGAAAGGCGTGAGCTGTAGTGCCTGTTTTGGGGCAGATATTACAATATTTGTTGCTATTATTTGGTACATTTAGAGGGTTTTGGGTGTTCCTGGCCATTTTCAGAAGTCACAGGTCTCCAGTGCATCTGGAGCAGAATAGAATTATTTACAAGTTTCATGAACAGAAGCATGAAGTGAAAAACAACCTTTTTCACATGATGGATACTCAACTGCAGATTTCCGTTATATTTTACCCAATTTGAAAGCTTCACTATTGGAATGATGAAAGGGCTCCATAAAGACAGAACCTGGAGGGCACAAGCTCATGTTCATCTCTCTTCAGGCTTCCAAATAAAGCAGATTTTTTAGGAACTATAATGATACTTTTAAAAAGCATTGTTGGGACATGGAGAGAGTTTTAGTAGTTCTGCTCTTCACTGCTAAGCCTGATACATTGCTCTCTTTCCCCTCCCCATGCCAGGGATGTATTTCCACAAGGCCTGCCTGATGAATATGCCTTTGTAACAACCTTCAAATTCCGGAAGGCTTCCAGGAAGGAAGATTGGTATATCTGGCAGATTATTGACAAGTATGGCATACCACAGGTAAGAGGCTCTTTTGCAGCCAGCAGGAGCAGTTTTTGTTTTTTTTTTCCATGGGCCAGTTTTCTTGCTTTAACCTCCCACTCCTTTTCCTTGTAAACTGGTAAAAATCCTGTTACTATTTCAGTGGATTTTGCTGCAAATTTTTTACCTTTAATTCAAACCCTGAATTAATGTTTGTACATACCCTGGTTGTTTTTAGGATGCAGATAGATGTGTTAGTTGAAAAGGGGGGCAAACAAAATACCATCCTTGTTCTTGAAACTGCTGTTGAGTTTTCTGTTGTTTTGTTTAGATAGTTCTGCTCAGGGAAAATATTTTGCCTTTTTGGAAAAAAGTTTGTCACGTGGATGTACTACAGAGCAGTGAGTTTTGTCAGGTTTTGCACAGCCTTCTGAGGAACTTGTAAATGCATTATGGGTTCCTGCTCTGGATGTGGGTGTAATACCTGTTATAGCTCCATAACCCTGAGTCCTGGTGTTGCACAATTTGATCTAATAACCTTTTTTCAAGTACTCTCAGGTTCTCAGAAAACAATACTATAAGGGTGTACTAAAGGGCTGTCTGTCCCTACACAACATGTTCTTAGCAGCCTGGTAGAGTTTAGGTTTTTGGGGGTGCTCGAAGAGGGAGTGGTTTGGGTGGGCTGTACATTTTTCTGCTCAGCACCCAATCAAGTGGTGATAGCATTACCCAGGACTCTAAAGTGGGCTGTCAGCATGGGCTCACATAGCTGTGTAATTCAGTATTGCTGCTTTGGGACTGGTATTTAAAAGGATTTTGGGAACTTTCTGTGAAGAATAGGTGCAGTTTGAAGAATTAGATAACTGCATTTGAGACAGTGGTAAAAGGTTTATGTGGAAGTTATTATTGGCTGCAACTTTGTTAAATGAAATGTGATGTCACGTGTTCCTAATTGCTACAGAGTGAGAATGTGTCTATTATTCAGTATTTCTTGCAGGAAGTTGAAAACTTGAATTGCTTAGGTGTGAAGGGAGAAAAACACTCAATATTTCCAGTAACAATTTCAAAAGTGCCTTAAATTATGGTGCCAGAAGTGCCTTAGAGCCTCACAAGCCTTGTTTCATGTGAAGCTGGTCGTGGTTTACCCACTCCCCTGCAGACCTGCAAGCTCACAGATGCAGACATTCCTGAACCAACATTGCTCTGAGTTGGCATTCCCAGCCAGCACAGCTCTCAGCTGCACGGAGAAGCTGGGTCAGATGTGGAGTCAGCCTACCCTGGGCTCCTCACATCACTCACAGCTGGGTGCCAAAGTGGCCCAAACTCCTCCCTGCTCCGCAGCTTGTGGACACAATTCCTGGCTCTGCCCGCTCCATTCCCTGCTGCTTGTGTTAATTGCCTGACTTTGGTAAAAGAAGATACTAATTTGTAAATTAACTCAAAGTTGCATGTCTTCAAAAATCTATTTTTGCCTGCTCTGTAGCACAGAGGGTGTAGTTTTCTGCTCAAAGCACCTGAAATAAAGTGTGGGCAGTGCCGCAGCTCAGCAGACTGGTTTCATATGAGGCAGTGAGGTATTTTTCCAGATCCCATGGGAAAACTGAGGACATGTGATGTGAGTAAAGAGCTTGCTGGGAAGCAGAGGAGGAGTACACGGGGTAGAGGGATCCAAACCAGGTTCAGCTTTGGGGAGGTGCCTTTGGGGAGCTGCCCGTGACCTGTGCTACCACCAAGCCATGGCAGCAAGGTGTAATGAGCTGAAACCATGCAAGGGTTGTACTCAGAGGAGGAGGTTTTAGATGGTCATGAGTCTGCATTGAAGCCTATGGAGCCCCATCTTATTTACCAGCACAAGAGTAGGCTCCCTTTCCATATCTCCCACTAAATTCCGTCCTCTGCTCTTTGCTCGGGCTTCTCACCACAGCCTGTGCCACCCCTGGCTTTGGGGTGTCGGTGATGGTGGAAAGCAGTCAGGAGGAAGGAGAAGGCTTTGTTCCTCAGCAAAAGCCCTTCTGTTTCCTTGCAGGTGTCGATCCGGCTGGACGGAGAGAACAGAGCTCTGGAGTACAACGCTGTGGGGCTCACCAGGGACGCCGTCAGGGTGGTGTTCCGAAACGCGCGCGTCAGCGACCTGTTCGACCGCAACTGGCACAAAATCGCCCTCAGCATCCAGTCCAAGGCTGTCTCGCTGTACATCGACTGCAAGCTGGTGCAGGTGCTGCCCATTGAAGACAGGGAAAACATCGACATTCAAGGAAAGACTGTGATTGGCAAACGCTTGTATGACAGTGTCCCCATTGATGTAAGTACTGCACTTGCCGATTAGAGCTGGGTAAAGGTTCAGCTTTGGGTTTGCAGCCTGTGAGTGAGTGGGGTTTTGGGGGTTGTGTTGTAATTGACCCTTTTCCTGAGGCAGCATCGCTGAAATGTTACCACTGTTACATAGCTAAGACAGATTGGCACCTTGTGATGTACAGGACTTGCTGCATTTTTGTGTAAGACTGTATCTCCATAACAGGGATTAAAAATTGGAAATTTATTTCATCTTTCTGTCTAGTCACAGAATGTGCTACAGTTAGAAGCAAAGACAAAAACGTACACAAATATCATCAAACTGGGTACCGAACTACACAGAAAGGTCCTTCTCCACCTGGTCTTGGCATTATGAATGTTTCCACATGTGATAGAAAAAGACAGGGGAAAAGAAGCTTGTTAACTCAAGGGAGTTATGATATATTCTCCATTCCTCAGATATTAAATGACCCTTAGTACAAATGAACCAAAGTCAGGACACACAGGCTGATTGTCCAGCAGCAGTGTTACCCTGGTATAATTTATGTGTGATAGTTTGGTATTTCAGACTTGTATAATCTTTCTAGCTGTGCAAAACGGATGGGACATGCATATCAAATGTGTTCATAACATTTCTCACGCAGGAATAAATGGTCAGAAGATGCAAAGCACAACAGGAGGAAAACAGACCTTGTGTCTAGATGAAATTCTAGGAAGGATAGATGTGGCCAGGATATGTCTTCTCAGACAGAAATTTGGCCAGAACATGGGGATTAGCATGAAAACCTGGACTAGAATTTGAATAGGCATTTCCAGTGTCTTATTATCTCAGCTCTTGTAGCATGCTGAGATATTGGTCTATTATTGATAGAGAGAGATAGAGATTGACTACAGGATCCACAGAACTGCTCTGAAGTTAGCACCATCTGGTTTTTGTTTGTGTTTGCCTGCTCTGTTTGTGTCCAAGCAAAAGGACACAGGGTTTTTAATAATTCACTGTCTCTGAGACTGTTGCCTGCCTTTGTCTCCCAGTTTGATCTGCAGCGGATGGTGATTTACTGCGATTCCCGGCACGCCGAGCTGGAGACCTGCTGCGACATTCCCTCTGGACCAGTAAGCTCCTTTTTGTCATTTGTTCATTTTCACATGAACACTCTTCACTGAAATCTGTTACATAAATCAGGGAATATGTGGCAGCGTGGGATTATAATTTTGTGTCATAAGGGTGATTGAAACCTAGCTGTGTAATTGGCAGTGTAGCAGCGCCGGAGGAGGACCACTGCAGAGGGGTGAATATGAGGAATTTGAAGTTTCCAAGTTCCTCTTTTCTTGTCAAACTGTCAGGGGAAACAAAACCCCGAAGTGATGATAGAACAACAGAAATGCATCATGAAATATTCAACATGTTTCCCACTGGTTTTATTTGGAAACAGCTAAAAACAGTGCCAGTTGCAGCTTATTTTGCTGTGCCCAACTCTCACTAGAAACTTCCACCCTCCTTTCACTCTTCTCCCCTCAGTGTTGGTTGAGAGTTTCATTGTTCATTTTACCACATTTTGCCCTATTGCATGGATGAATGGCTTTTGTGGGATTCATTCCTTGGGAGGATGCATTTGGCTGTGTGTTACACAGTAGTACCTATGGGATTTGCCTACAGTGGGTGGAAGGGGAAACTTTCCAGCATCAAAGGCTTTGTCCTGACCTTGGTGTTTGGGTGCAGTGCCAGGTCACAGTCCTGACAGAGGCACCTCCCCTGGAAGTGAGGCCCACTGTTGGCAGTGAGCAAGTTGGACACCTCAAGATTTTCAACTGCTCCTGTCCTCCTGGACAAAAGGTGAGTGTTGAGATGAGTGTGTTTCATTTGGGATGTCTCTAGAGGTAAAGGAAGTTTCCCCAGGTGTGTTCTCTTTACTTAATCCAGTGATTCTGGTCATGCCGGTAGTCCTGGTAACAACACTGAAAACAAAGTGATAATTCTTATCTAGCTCAGTTATGTGTATCCTGCTTCAAATAAAATAAAACAGATTCTGAAGGTAAATGTGGCCACATTGAAAAAATATCATGGCTTTTAAAAGCAATGTGCTTGCTTTTTCTGGCTCTGACTGGGACCTCTGAGAAACCAGCTTCGTTGTCATTGCTCCTGAGGGCATGTCAGCTTTATTATCTTCTCTGCTTAAACCTGAAAACATTTTTGTTGTACTCAGTAGTTGCAGGATTGGGCCCCTTGCTTGAATGTAAAATGAGAAGATAAGTTTGATTAATCGTGTCTTTTTTGTCTTAGGGGGAGAGGGGTCCACTTGGCTTTGAAGGTCCCAAAGGCCAAAAGGTCAGTAATATGTGCTAGTTCATTTGTTTAATAAAAACAGCAACAGCAAAACAATTTCAGAGTAAATTGGGGATTAGAAATTTTGAGTGATGAGAGTCAATTTGGTATATGATTAAGTTCAGACAGTTTTGGATGAATCTGGGACTGCAGAAGATTTTTGTGATAATTTACCTTTATTTTACACTTGCGTTTAGGCCTCTCTCTTGGTGCTTTATGTCATTCTTAGAGTAAATGTGTGCAAAATCTTTTCCTGCTGCTTCTAAACTGGTATTTTTGCAAGCTACTGTTATTCACCAGGTCATGCACAGCTTCCATGGTAGGTCACCTGGAAAACGAGGTGCTGCTGCCATGCTGTGCCTTGCTCAGCAGTAATATATGAGCATAGTTTAGGTAGCAGCCTTCCAGTCATACTCCAGAAAATTTCTTGAAACTAGGGGTAAAGGATCAGTCACAATCTGTTATCCTTAGCAAGACTGTCTGAGTCATGATGTTAAATATAGGCCACTTCCCTCAGTACTCTTCTTCCTAGATAAAAGGGTAGGAGAGTGGTTGTGATGTCTGCTTCAAGTTTCACGGTGCAGCCTTTATACAACCCTGCCTGCTCTGCAAGCCTCATTGACACACACCTGTGTGCATTCAGCATAAACACATTTTCCTTCTGCACCTGGTTACTGATAGAGCTGTGAGGCAATAGACTCAAAGGGCGCACTTGGACAGGAAGAAAACAGAGAGTCACAACATTGCTGGAGAGGTGAAAGGTGGTGGTGTTGGTAGCTCCCAGTTTTACTATCTGTGAAAAGATATTTGGGAAAAAAGTTATATTCAAAACCATTTCCATCTGAATCACTTCTGCAAACTGAGTCACTGGATTTATACCTGTTTGGTGAATAACTGAGTTGCATCGCACCAAAAGTCACTCAGTTACTATGAAAGACAGTGGGAGAGGAAAGGAAAAATCTCTGGGTCTTGGAAGGTCAAACATCTTCAGAGATATGCTGTCTTTTGGCATAGCTTGGTCTGCTGTCTGCAGGGAGTTTTGGTAAGATAAGAATATGCCTTTTGGAGGCTGGGATGAGAGAACACAGGCTCATTACTGCTCAAATGTGCCTGTGCAGAAAAAGGTTCCTTTTGCTTCCGAGTATATATAAATAGGAGCTTTCTATTTTAATCTGTGACAGCTTAAATAGTGATGGGCTATTTTAAGGAATGGCAAAGCCATGACTGTTGTGAGGAGGTTGTGGGAAAGACGATGATAATGATAAAAGGGCCCTGCAGCAAGATCCCATTGTCCTCCCCTGCTTTGCTAAGGTCTGTGTGCTGGTGAGGGTGTCTCAGTGTGTCACATGGGTCAGCACTGGGGTGCAGGACACACTGGTGGAATACAGAGGAGCGTGTCTACAAGCACAGCATCAGCAGGTTTCCTGGGACAGACCCCAAAAGGACTGCCCCACTCCTGCAGCTGTGAGTGACTTTTCCCCGGCTGGAGTGGTTTGAGACTTGTACACAGACAAGGCAGGACTGTGGCACAGTCTCAAGGACCTGATGGGGATGATGTCATTTAAACATGGGATCTGACAACAATTTAGTATAAATGTGATGATTTGAGACAAATTATTTAGCTTCTCTATCTGCTAAATAATGTGAGTAGTAGATTTTCCTCCCAGCTTGCAAAGATGTTGCAATTCAATAACATATACCACTCCTGACAGCAGTTCTTACATTGCTAGTGCCAAGGACCAGCTTGCCACAGTCCTTGCTCTATGTTCAATAATGAATTTTAGCTCTTCTTCTCTCTCCCTGCATTACTGAGCTATCCAAGCTAAAATCCTGGCCTTGGCAAGGAATTCAATGCTTATTTGCAGCTTCCCAACTTTACCAGCTGGTATTTATTAAAGAAAGATGAAGGTATTGTGATTCTGATCTCCTCTATGCTTTCAAAGGCAGGGAGAAACAGGAGAGCTTGCCGTTATCAAAAAAGTGGAAAAAATTTCTGGGAGATAAACACCTCAGCCTCAATCACCCATGCTGCCAAAGTGAGGGTAATGCATGGAGACACAGTTGATGTGTTTTGGAATGAGATATGGTAAAGGATTGTACGGGGAGACAGCTAGGCAGGAAATAGCTGTGGCAGAACTGGCTAATATGTCTGAAGCTGAGTCCTATTGAAAAAATTTTAGGTTCTAATGACAACCCAGTCTGATTTATTTTCCTTCCACAGTTCCTCTGCAGGCTGTGTTGTTTGCAGGCTGGTTGGGGCACTGGGCTCATGATCAACAGGCTCCTTCTCTCTTCCAGCACTGCTATTGACCCAAGTGTACAGAAAATCCTTTCTCTGTGAGATGTGTTTTCATCTACAAAGAAATTACAATTCTTACCTGCCATTGTGAAGTTTGTGAAGTCCAGTGTTTTAGACAAGCTCTAGCAGGATGTATCTTTTCCTCCAAATTATAAAGGCTTTGTACTTTCAATGACTTAAAAGAGATGGTCACATAAAAAATTTTGTACATTTTACTGCAACCTTCTTAATGGACCACGACATAATTTTTGCATATATGCTACTTGCTCTGTGAGTTTTCTTTCAGCAAAAAACAAAGCAGAAAGCTTAAAGAAAGAAACTTTCATATTTCTTGTGCTTTCAAAAGCATTTCATCACCTGGGGAAAAGAAAGCATGATCCTGGCAAACGTTTTCAGTTCCTGGTGCTGCTAAGCACATTTTTTTGAGGGGTATAGATCAGGATAAATTGGATAGAGACACAAAATTAAATCCTGCTGTGGTCCATGTGGGGACATTTGGGGAGAGCAGGAGTCATCAGACTTATGGATTCTGTGTTGCTGGAGGGTCCTGCTCCAGGTCTGAGACCTTTTCAGCTTGATGTTAAGTCTGTGCTGAAGTCCACAGTGCCTGATTTCCCACTAGAAAAAGACAATGGGAGGCACAAATAGGTGAGCACATTGTATTTGTAAATGAGGGACGGGGTGCTCAGCACAGCACATTTCTGGTTTGTACATTTTGGGTGAGAATCAGGAAGGAGCTAGGCAGAGTGTGGGCAGAGCCCAGTGCTAGAGGAATTGAAGGAACTGGTGGCAACACAGCACAAAGCCTTAAACTAGTCCAAGTAGTAGATATATCCTGAGCTGGTCCTTCCTCCTCTAGTTTTGAGACTGCAGACCAGTGTGTGAAAATGATTTATGGGTATTTTTTCTGCACTTGCTGGGTTTGGCACCACTTTTAGTTCTATATCTGATAAATATTTATGAAATCTTGGATCTCCTTTGATTCTTTATTCCTTTTACCCCTGTCCTTTTTAGGAGAAAAGTGAAGAAAAAGTTTTACTTGGTTTTTGATCAACCATTTTTCTGTTTTCCTCCCTATGCATGTCCTTCTCCAGTTATAACTTTTCCAACCATCATAAATTGTATCTTTCCAATTGTCTCTTTTCTATGTTACTTTCCCTTTCTCCCATTGGAACAAGCAGGAAGAATGCCTATGTGTGCTGCACGCTTGTGAGAGGGAGGAAGGTTAGCTGATACTGAAAATTTAGTATGACTGAAAACAAGAGGTTTGGATTACAAAAAAAAAACAAAAACAAAAACAAAAACCAAAAAACCCACAAAAAAACCCCTCTAAAATTTTAACAGCTGTTTCAGACTATTTTTTGCACATCTTAGGCATGTACCCTCTAAGTCTTCTGGAAAGCACCTTTCCAAGTATTTCCTCTCTTAACAAAAAATAAGGGCTTTTGAAATACTTCACAAGACAAAACCCTCTGCCTTGCCAGCGCACTCCAAAGGCTTCTACCTTTGTTTTCATATGAAAAATAGAATAAAAAAAATCTGAGAACTTGGATGTTCAAGACATGCAATTAGGTACACCCAGTCCTTAGGACAGGAGCTGAAATCTTGGCTGTAGAGACTGGTGGAACCAAAAGTGTCCATAATTTCAGTCAAACCCTTGTTGCATCACTTTCCTTCTGTGTGGAAGAGAGGAAGAAATTAACTATGTGATATTAACACATTTTCTATTTCCAGGGAGAAAGAGGCATCCCAGGGCTTCCTGGACTCCGAGGAGAGAAAGGAGAGTCAGTAAGTAAGAAATACCCAATGATTTTGGTAAAGGAGATCAAAATGTAAGGAGTTGTTTTCTCCTTTATGGTGAGAACCTGCTCATAGCCTTGTGTGCCCTGGTCAAAGCTGTTGCCTCTGCTGGACCTGAGTCCCAGGAGGAACCTGATCTTCCTGGCACTCACTGGCCTCTCTTGGAGAGGGGCAAATGGAGGTTTTGTCCCTGGGTACATCTGATAACTGACTTAATATTGACCTTCTAATTAAATGTGTTACTTGATGCACTTGATTACCACAGCTGCACGTCTGCTGGGGGACAATATGAGGCAACTGAACATCAAGAAGATGCAAATCTCTCTTGACTTTTTACATTCAGATGACCAAGACACAGCCTCCTCCAGCTGTAATAAATGCAAATGCCAAGCTGAGGTTTTAGGCTTTAACCCTACATAAAATTCATTCCAGTAAGCGTTGTTGGCAACTTTGCTTTTGGAAATGTAACACCATGCTCTTCCATGAATAAAAAATAAGATGTTTTTCTGGCTGCAGCAGGAGAATTCAGGATAAGTTTTTAGTTTAATTTGTCACTGAATTATTATCAAGGACTTATGCCCAAAGAAAATTGCTTTCCCTATAGTAGTTGTGAAGTGACTTGTATGTCTATATATAAAGAGAGATAGATCTTGGATGCATAACAAGGAAAACATGAAATATGTATTTGTAGTGTTGTTTGATATCCTTGTTTTCAAATCTACATTTTCCTTTTTTTTTTTTTGTTTTTCCCTAGGGCAAAGCCTATGGCATAGGAGAAAAAGGAGAAAAGGTAAGATCTAATCCTTCACTGGTCCAACAAATGAGTTGCTTGCTGTTGCCTTCTGTAGTTCAGAGCTGCTTTTGGAGTGCATAGGATACAAAAGACGTGACACAGTTGGATCTTTGTGGGGAACCTTTATGCCTCCTTCTGCAGACAAGGTTTTGAGTTTTCATTGCTATTTCCCTTCGTATTCTTTAAATTTCTTTGTGCATTGGCCATGGAAAATCTTATCAAATTGAAATCATAATCTTTGCTTTGTGTAAGCAGCAGTGAGTTTGTGGAGCATAATGCACTAAAGAAATTGGCCGGAAGGATGAAAAACAGAAGGAAAGCATAATTTTGAGTTTATTGAATTTTTCATCAGGATTAAATTTGGCTTATGAGAAGTCTGTCATAGTCCTTCTTCCAATTGGATCTTTTCATTAATAAACTGAATGAAAAATGCTGGAATATTTTTTAACTTCAAATATTAGACAGGACAGAGTAATAAAAGCTTAAAACTGAGGATATGGAATAACCACTGAAAATTTCTGTGTTATCTGTCTTGGAAAACGCTTTCATTGGTGATCAACAGTGGCAAACAAGTAGCAGGACTGGATTAATTTGCGTTTAAAAGAGATGGTGATTTTGAGGCAATTCTAGCTACAAACTTTCCATTCTGCACAAAAAAGTGAGTCTCTATGAGTAGACTTCAGAAGAGAATCAGCTCTTTCTGTCTGTAGTTCCATATCACACCTGGTTCAGGGTGTTTTCCTTATGATCAAAATGAAATTTCAAGTAGCAAAGAACAATGGAAAAAGATTGACAGGATAGGAGATGAACGTATTAAGGAAGAAACCATGAAAATGAAATTAAGAATCTGTTGAGATGTTTTCCAGGGAATCTGTGGCTACTCAATTGCTCAGAGAATTTCAAACAATATTGGATTGTGATTGGAAAGGAAGAATGCTGCACTAGAGAGAACATGGCTTTTATGCCCATTGCAGCTTCTCATTTGCTCTTTCTATGGTTATGATATATTGATTGTATATAATGGTAATTCATCATGTGAAATTACAATCGAAATGCCAGTTGCTCATGGCAGGAAATATTATTGAGCCAGGCTAGAGACATGGGGGCCATAAAGAGCAAATTTCTGCATTCATTTTCCTGCAGTCCTCCCACTGACAGACACTATTTAGCCTTTGAGACTCAGGATTCAGCCTTTGGAAACCAACTCGTGTTTGGCAGGTGGTGAGAGCCAGCAGCGTGGTGGTAAACATGATCTTTATAGTATTAGTTGTGCTGTAGTGAAGCAAGTTCTTGTTTTCTTATGTTTTGAACTCTGCAGAAAAATGCTAGAGAATATAATTCCATCTGTATTATTTTCATGCATAGACAAATAGGTTTGCAGGTCTGGAGGGGGAAAAGGAGAGAGATGTCACAGTACATGCAGAATTTCTTCAGCTGGAGTAGCCAAACAGCATTGAGTGCCTAAGCAAATGTGTAGGCTTGGAGGATGATGAGTTTATGGTCAGCTTGTGTTTATTTGGTACCTCTGCCACCTGAGGCAGCTTGTTCTCATCTGTGGAGGGAGGGTTTATGGGACCCAGGGTGTTTGTGCCCCATGTGCACCCAATGGCTCAGTGTCAGTGCTGTTGCTGATGCAGAGCAAAGATTTATCAGCTGTGTGTTGCTGGCTTGATTAAAAAGAGCCTCGGGATACAGAATCATAGAATCATAGACTATCTCTAGTTGGAAGGAATCCATATGGATCATCTCATTCAACTCCCTCTCCTTCCAGGACTACTTAAACTAAACTGTGTAACTAAGAGCACAATCCAGATGCTCCTTGAGCTCTGACAGGCTTGGTGACCATGTCCCTGCACAGTCTGTTCCAGTGCCCAAGAAGTAGCCAAAACCACAGGGAGCAGGGCTGAAAGTGTCTGCAATTCCAGTTACCATCAAAGTAGAATAACCTATGAAATTAAAACCTTCCCAGAGAGGAGAACACCTGGAAGGAGAGGATTCATGTGTCTCCTTTGTTTGCCTGCTGCTCTGCAATGGCTGCATGAGCAGGAATTGTTGTTTCTCACTTTGGCTGTGACAGATTTGTTTCCTTGATTTTTATGGGCAAGAGCCAGTGCTGGAAAGCTGGATCAGAGATGCTGGACTTTACTAACAGCTACAGTCTGTGTGGTTGTCGTGCATGTGCTGTGGGATCCCTTAAAAGTTCCATCCTAAATGTTGATGGAACAAAGTCGTGTCACCTTTGAAAAGACTGAGATGACAAGCTTAAAATCAGCCCTTGTTACAGTCTTACTCTCCAGCAGTGCCAGTGCCAAACACCTGTCAGACCACGCTGTTGCCACGTACTGTTTGTAGGGCATTTATGGGAGGTCTGAGGCATTTGTCAGAGGGAAAATCCTGTGCTTTTCCAGAAGGACACGAGAGGTTCTGGCCTTGCTTCTCCAGGTCATCACCTTGGTTATATCACCAAGTTAAAGCCAAAAGGATGCTTGTATTAGCATATATAACATGTCAGACCTGGTAAACCCCAAGATATTAACATCTGTGGATAAAAACCTAATTCATGTTGACATGAGGACTTGTGTGACTTTTAAACTCTGGAGAATCACTGTGATGGTCCAAGCAGCAGCCTGGCACATTCTGCCAGGCCTAAGTAAGCTCAGAGTGATGGAGGACGCTTTTTACATACAGAAACATGCACATCCAACCAAGTTATTGTGCACAGATATATATATATATATAAAGAAAATAGCATAATGTATCTATAGGTGCCCTTGTAAACCACTGTCAAGTGGATTTCCTGGAGAGGTGGGATTCACCTATTGCTGCTCTGTATTGGATCTAAAATTTCCATTGTTGGCTGTCATCTTTCAGCCCTTGGAGTTCTTAATCCTTTTCACATTAGATGTAGTCTGTCATATTTCTGCTCATAAATCTGTGTCCCTTTACTGTGCGTTCATTCACTTTGCAAATGCTTCTGTTGTTGAACTGATTATTGTAAGTGGGTAAATATCCAACTCTGTAACATCAACACCATGAAGGGGAATGCTTTAGGTTTTTTTTAGAGGTTATTCAAGTGGCTATCTGCTAAACCAGATGGCCTGATCCTGGAAAGGTTATAACTCACATCTTTAAATCTCTATTGATGCAAGAGGAGTAGAGGCAGAAGAGGAGTGAGGGCAGCAGGAGCAGCTGGAGAGCATTTTTGAGGAGGATTCAAGTAAAATAGGGTTTCAGTAACTCGATCAAAGTCAGAGAATTCATGTCTGACAAGGGAGGTTCTGTAGATCATGAGGTCTGCATTCCTGGGGCACAGCCATCCACATCACAAGCCAGCCCTTCTAATGCCTCCGTGCAAAATTTAACTGCGAGGCTTTCAAAAACTTCTGCCTTTTCCTTGCAAAGTACTGAGCATTGAGTATGCAATGGTGCTGAGACACCCTTCCAGCACTCCAAAGGCCAAGAGCAGGGAAAAGGCTCTGTAGGCAGGAAGGTGCATGGAAATGTGAGGACTTCAGGGGAAATAAGACACAAATCTGTCAAACTTTGAGTGGTATGGAGATATTAGTGGGAAATTATTTTTCACTCTTTTTTCTGTTGTAAAACTGAAGAGGAAGCAAACCAAGCTACCTGATAGCAAGTTTAAAATGAACAAAATGAAGTTGCTTTTCATGCAGCAGGTATTGAAACACCTCTTTGCAGAGTGTTCTGGAGGTTAAAATTGTGTGTGTTTGAAACAGTGCATATGAGTTAATTAGAGAGAGACATCTGTAAACCTCTAGTGAGCATAAAGGCATCCTCTGCTTCAGGATGTCAGTGGAGCTCTGCACTGACAGAGCTGATTGGTGACAGGACAGAAGGTTTGAGAAGTCTCCCATGAGGAAAACTGAGGCAGATGGGCCAGGAGCTCACTGCACCTTTGTCTTGACTGCTGATAGCTGTTCTCATACTTTTGTACAACTCTTGAATATTCCTAACACCTTTGTTACCCAGAATGGGAGAGAAATTTCAATAGTTTGTTCAGGGTTTAGGCCAGCACTATTCACACCTGTTGAAGAAGAGTAGGAAGCATGATAAAGGTGTTTTGAAACAAGTGGATCTAGTGATCACTACCATGATTTTTCCACAGGAAAGCAATTAGTCAGAGGAAAAAAATTCTAACCACGAGCACCCATCTTTTGCAGAAGTGGTGGATGAAGGTTTCATTATGTTTTGCACTGGGACTTCCCTCACTAATGAGTTTCCAAGAGTATCCAAGCTTTCCTTTTGTGCTTTATCTGTTTCCCTTCATGCTAATAATCACAAAGGCAGCAATGAATATGAGAAACAACTTTAGTAGATTAAGTCTATGTTCTCCTAGCAATTTTTTTTTCATGGTAATGACTCTGATAAAAATGCAGAAGGATTATTATAATATTTCTAAGGAGAATAAAATCTCTGAAGTGGCTTGGCTTATTAGAGATGCACTGACTGCAAGGCGAAGCACAGAAAAGAAAAGCAGGCAGATAGTTCAGACTCTGGGCTAGACTGTAGGACATCCAGGCTTGGAACTTGGCTCTCATGACCTTGAGCAAAGCAGCTAGTCTTTGTTCCCCTAAAATTAGGCTGAAGAGCCTCTTTCCCTCTAGGTCTGTATATCTTGCCTGCTAGATTCTTCAAACAAAGGCTTTGCTTCCCTTTCCCTTCCCTTCCCTTCCCTTCCCTTCCCTTCCCAATTGTGTTTATTGCCATGTTTAGGGCTTCTGGAAAAGCTGTGGAAATCTGCTCTGTTAGACACAGTGTCTCCACACAGAACCCTGTGCTCTGTCTGCCCCGAGGCAGCTGAATATACCAAAGGCCTGACCTGAAAGCCCTGTTGCTTTTTTACCCCTGTGCTGTGCTGTCAGCAGGACTTACCAAATTAGCACGAGCACTTGTGCCTTCAGATCAGGGCTGGCCAGCATCCAGCAACTTGGGACACAAGAAAATGAGTGCAGTTGTGCCCACAAGAATTGCTGCAGGCATATCTGGAGTCTGGTGCTGCAGGCTGGTTTGATGGAGAAAGAGAGCTTTCACCTGTGTGTTTTTAAGGGATGCATTTTGGGACCAGGAGGATGGTGTGTGTGATTTGCTGGCAGGTAAGGCTCAGGCTGGCAATGATATTTTAGATCCAAGGGCCAGAGATGAAAGTTTGAGAACAGCTTCAGTACAAAGGAAGGGGATCAACCAGCTTGAACTTCTAATAGCAGGATCTGTTCTCTCAGCTCTTCAATGATGAGAACCTAATGATGAGCCTAAGCTTACATGAACCAAGAAATAGTCCTTAGCCCTGCAACTTCCAAATAAAATTAATTATCATTTCGAGAGATACGTGTGTCCTTTCCATTGCTGAAATGGTGAGCCCAGTGCAGGGAAGATGCTCCAGTGAGGTCACAGACCTGGCCTGGGCTGCTGTGGTGTCCAGGTAGTGGCACGAAAGTCCCCAAACTCAAAAATGCCACCCAGTTTACCCATGACTGGTGAGCTGAAGGGTCTCCCCAGAGAGACTAAGGCAGAAGCAGGCTGCAGGAGCCTTGCTGCATCAGCACCTGTGCTGGCTCCTTCAGTGAGCACGTCTTGACAGTAACAAAATGGGAAAACATCTCCAAGTTTAGAGATAATATTCAGTTGAAATTTGAAGACAAAACAAAACCCCAATGCCCTGTCACTGATGTTCCTTGGAGACAGTGGCTATGGAAACGTTGCCTCCTCAGGGTTGCACTCTCATGTTCTTAGTGCTCAGGTCTTCTTTTATTGCAGATTAAAAGGTAATGTGAGTAAAACTGACCTGGTAATGTGAAGTGAAAGCACAATCTGCAGGGATTTTTATATGTATTTGTTTTTGGTTTGGAATTATTCTTTGGCTCAGGAACTATTCTTAGCTACTGAATGCTGGCTAAGAGCACTTAACCTCTCAGTCTAGCACTTAAACATCTGTATAATAATGCCTCATCTACCTCATAAGGCTGTCATGCCATTCACTGGAGTTGTTCATATCTGTGATCTCTTCTCAGAAGCCTCATATTAAAAGGTGAGTTCTAGTAATGTTACTATCTGCCTTACTCAGTATGTTCTGAATCCTCTTTTGTATGTGGCCAATTTTGGTCTGCATGTTGAGTATTTTTGTGTCCCCTTAAATGTAGTTAAAGCACATTCTGCAGAGCTAAATAACCATGGTTTGATGGAGTTCTTCTTCTTAACCATAATTAGAGGGTTTTAGATAAGTTCTGTGGGTTTCTGTGACCCAGAATAACAGCTGCAGATTGCAATAAACAACTAGAAGTCAGCTCAAGTAGTTATTGTGATTGTGACAGCTTAATTCTCAGCAGTGTAAGAGTGCTAGTAACTTGGTTCCTTTTTTTTTTTTTCCTTACATAAATTTAGAAAACATGTATTTCTTTTCAGCGTTGCCCCCTGGCTGGCAGGTATATTGCTGGTATGCAATGACATCTACTGGCAGTCAGAAGTTTGCAAACTCTCCAGCACTTGTTTCTTTATAGGATTTCTCTGCCAAGAACCACTGGCAGTGAGGAAAGGAAGCATGTGAGAGAGATTTGCCAGCTCCATGTTTCTTCTGAAAATAAATTGGGAGGGGAGGTGGGTAAAAAACAGATTGTCTTGATTCTGTGATAAATCTTGTTGGAATGCAGAATGCTCCTGAGAGTGATATTGTAGTGGATAGGTATGGATTATCTGCCTGTTAGGGGGGAAATAAAACAGCTTTCCCAGCAGTCTGGAGTGCACCCTCTGAAGTGCAGCTTGTAGCCTAATGAACCACAGAGAGCTGAAGCATTACACAAAGTTGCTATCACTGGTCTATCAAAGGTATCCTAAGCATTCCTTGCCCTTCTCCCTGCTGGTTAATCTCTCTAGTGAAGCAGATTGGTTTTCTCCTTTGCACTAAACAAAGCTGTTGCTGGGCTGTTCTTGGTTTTGTGATGGCTGAGAAGGTGCAGCTACCTTGTTCATGGGTTCCCTGAAGGGGCAGGTCAGGGCAGCTGAGACAGGGCAGCACTGGATTTTATGCTGTTCTTAACTTGCCCAAGTGCAACTCTGGACACCTTTTATTTCCTGCTCCGGGTGTGTCACCCTTTTTCTTAAGCACTACCTTGAGATTTTGTATCTCCCAAAGCCTACAACGACTACCTTCTCTGGCATTGACAGGAAGATTGTGTTTTGGGGCTCAGACTCTGCCGAGTAATAAATGTACACATAGTACTAAGTGCCAGATGAGGAAAATGTGAGGTTTTTCACGACAAAAGTTTGCTTTCCTGCTGAAGCAGTGTGTGGACCCTTAGTGGTTGTTATTTCAAGGATATCTGATACATTAAGTATTGGGAGTAAGTTTGGGTCTCTGGAGACTGTTTTTTTGTTGGTTTTTTTTCTGTCCTTGTCACTGGCTTCAAAGAAGATCTTGACCAGAGATTTTCCCCTTCCTGTACCTCAGTGTCCAAGTAAAATGGGAAGAAGGATCATGACCTCTGTCATAACCTCTGAGATGAAAAAGACCGAGGGGGCAACACCAGTTCATAAAGAAATAGCATAAAATCATAGAATAGTTTGGGTTGGAATGGACTTTAAAGATCATCTAGCTCCTGTGTCTGGCTGGATCAGAGAGATTTATAGCTTTGGCAAAGACTTGACTGAGCAGCCTCAGGTGTACTTGGCAATAAACAGCAGTGCATCACTGCAAGCTATAAGGAGGTGGTGATAAGACTTTAGGCAGATGTTCTCTTCAGTTTGGGTGTGACATTTAAAGAGAGGTGTGGAGAGATGTTTCTCTTGCAAAGAGTAATGAGAAGAATGATCCCTGATTTGGCAAATTAACCCAGCAGGGAGAGATTTAAAGGAAGGGACTCTTCGAGGAGGAGAGGAATCATGAACTAGATGATGCAGGTAATCCTGCGGAAAACATCTCAGGGAGGCACCAGAAGATAGACTAAGAGCTGAATGTGGAATATCAGTAGCAGAAGATGGTTAAGAGAAGATCAGTTGGAGTGCTGTGACACATTGCTCCTCTGCCCTTATGAGCTCTTCTTGGAGCTACTGAAATTGTTGAGGGGTATGTGGAGATCTGAAGCATCAGAAACTTCCCAGAAGCAGAGCAAATGTAATTTAAATATTATTCTTGCAAGAAAAAGTATCAACCAGTATGTGTCAAATCATCCACAAGACCAGAACCATTTTCTTTTTATAGACGTAAGGACTTTAATTCATCAATGCCATGACACATGACTGGAATATTTTTCTGTTTCAATGAACACTTGCCTCTGGTACTTGGCAAGCTGTTTGTCTGGTCCTGAGTAATGTCATGTGCTAGCAAAGAGCATCAACTTGTGCTTCAAGGCAAAGAAATTGCTGGAGCAGAGTTATGTTTTTCATATTTTAAGTTTTCTAAGAAATGTGTCCTTAATTGAAGACCCTCTTGCCCCAACCATGCAAACAAGAAAAAAAGAACTTTTGGGATTTATTGGTCCTACTTCTGCAAACTCAACTCATTCTAATCCAGTATATTTGTCAGGTTATTCCTCTATGCAGTGGGATTATAGTACTGATTGTTTCCAATTATATTTTACCTCCTATTCATTATGTTCAATCATAAATAGCTCTGCAAAATCTTGACTGTTTCTTAATTTGAACGTTTCAGCAATCGATTGAGCAACTCTGGCTGTTGAACAGGAGTGTTTCGAACAGAAGAGCTCCCTCTTGTAATCCTCTGTGCTCTCTGCTGCAGAGGTGCTTTCTTGAGTTACATTCTCCACTTGCCTCAGCCTGGGTTGGAGATGAAGCAGAAGTTCAGGAGCTGTCAGGGCTGTCTGACCACTCCAGTCTCTCAGCAATCACCTGCTTAGGGAGTGAAGGACTGTCATAGAGGAGAAGCAGATAATATGAAGCTGATGGACAAGATCCCAGGCACCAGTGACAACTTTGAAGTCTTTAGGATGTTTCTATGTTGTTCTGAACTCTACACTGACCTTGATTACTGCAGAACTGTGCCACATGAGTGAACTCTGATGCATCTTTCCTTCTGCAGTATCAAGCTTATAGGTGACCATGTGTCAAATTAGCTACAACCCAGCTGTTGCTTTACCTATTTTTATGAAAATTTGGAGTATCAGGTTTCTTGAGAGAAAGATATCTGTTGGAACCTCTGAAAAATGGGGCATCTGCTCTCTCCAGAAGAACCGTGATCATAACATGAAGGGTCAGAAGGGCCCTTCTGGTCTCGTGGGAGGGTCTATGACATTCATGATAAGATTCAATGGTTTAGAGAGCTTTTGAAAATTAGTATCTCCTGGGAAAGTACCTTTTGGGGACAATTGAATTCTGTGTAATGGATTAAATAAAATCTTTCATACATTTGAAATACAAAAACTGCAAATAGTTGTCATTTAGACAGTTTGCACTGGGCTGGATTTCCTGATAGTCCTGAAGAACCTATGACTTCTACTGACCTCTGTGTATCATGTCCACATTACCATTCTGTTTATTAAATCAGAATATAATACAGAGACCCAGAAGAGAAGATTTTCTTCATTTCTTTCTTTTTCTTTACTGCAGCAAAGTCCAAGTTGAAACAAATGTCTTATTTTATCTTGAAGCAGAAGATTAGGCCAGCTTTGGTGTCACATTTGCCAAGATTATTAATAGGGCTTTAACATCATTAAGTTAATAGAATCCTGCATCTGGGCACTGTAGAATGGCAGTCATTTGTGCTGCCTGTCTGGTCAGCAGCTTTTGAAAATGGAGCTAGGTGACATATTCCCACTGCAGCTCTGCCTCTCAGTTGATCTGCATATCATCCCTAGCTTTTAATGAAACCCTGGTCTTTGCCCTGCCTCTCTAAGAAGAACCCACCAAAAAAATCCACCTGAAAATTTACAGTATATTTCAATAAAATATTCATTATGTCATTGGTTGGTTCCCTTGAATGGAGAAACACTGAAAAGAAAGATATTGCATTCTTCCAGAACATTAGGTCTCTTGGAAGTGTTCTAAGACATTTTAACCTGAAGACCCCATTCAGTCTCTTCTGTCCTCCCAGTTCATGTGACTCCTCAAACATTGATAACAATCCAGTGTGTAACCACAGATCAGCAGTAGGACAGCTACCCATCATCTTCTCATTTATTCTTCATGAACATCCAGCTGCCAAGTTAGATGCAGGCCAAAGAGCCAGGAGAAGTAACACATTTATGGTTAAGGCACTGACCTGGGTCACAGGAAATCTGGAGTGAGTTTCTGTCTTTGCCCCAGACTCTGGGACCTTTTGTCTGTCCTCTGCTTTGTTGTACCTCTGACTGATCACCCTCATGAGGTGACAGCAATATCACAGTTGCTGTAACCCCCTTCTCGTTTCACAGGGATGCTGTGAAGTTAATTAACAAAGGGGGGAGATGTTAATGATGAAGAGCCACCACCCCACAGTTCAATTTTACTTCTCTTTCCATTTCATCTTGTCCAATTGTTCTGTTTCTTTTCAAATCTTGCTATTTTGTCTCCTACTTTGGCTCTAGACCCCCCAGTTTGTGCAGCTGCCAACATGCTGAGTGTGTGATTCACGGGGTTCTGCTTGGCAGATTTTCTGGAGGTCTCCCAATGACACCTCCATTGACATTTTGTGACAGGGTTACAAATTTTAATTTCATACAAGGATTAGAAAAGAGGCACTTTTGTGTGAGATGTAGACCAGTTTGGAAGATAAATAATATGTATGGAATTGACCTTAGAATGATCTGTTGTCTGTTCTGTATGCTAAAGGAAGAGACCAGTGATTTATTTGAATTTGACAGGCAAATGAGAATCTAACCATGTGTTTTGAACTGACTTCCACCCCCCCCTTTTTTTTTTGTTTAGTTTGCTCTATTTTCATTAACAAAGGCCGCAACCCAGAGTTTCAAATAAAATATATGATTATAGGCCACAGCTGTTCTCAAGTTAGAAGAAATATTTGTAAACTTGGCAGCTGCTTGAGGAGTTGCAAGTGGAGGAAAGAAAAACATTTAAATTTGAGTGGATTACTTAAAAACATCACAGAGGAATTTTTCCTTTATGTGCTCCTGATGTCTGTCTAGGATCAGGTAATACTGAATTGTTCTATCTCTACATCTCTCCTTATACCTGCAGATTCCTTCCTTCTCTGCTTTAGGTCTCTTCAGAAAAATAAAAATTGCTATGAGGTTGGATATGGTAAAATCTGTGCACTAGTTTTTCCCACTCTGATGGAATATATCATCTAGCAATTAAGGTTATTTTTTCTGTAATTTCATCATCATCTTCACTCAGATATAGCAGGATCTACATGGGTTGTTGTACTGATTTTGGCTGGGGTGGAGCTAATTTTCTTCCCATTGGCTGGTATGGGGCTGTGTTTTGGATTTGTGTTGATAATACAGAGATGTTTTTGTTATTGCTGAGCAGGGCCTAAACAGGGCCAAGGCCTTTTCTGCTTTTCATACGGCCACGCCGGGGAGGAAGCTGGGGGTGCAGGGGAGGCTGGGAAGAGACACAGCCAGGACAGGTGACCCAAAGTGACCAAAGGGATATTCCAGACCATGTGACATCATCCTCAGTATATAAAGTGAGGGGAGGAAGGGGGGGACATTTATAGTGATGGTGTTTTCCTTCCCAGGTAACCATTACCTGTGATGGAGCCCTGCTGTCCTGGAGATGGCAGAACACCTGTCTGCCCATGGGAAGCAGGGAATTTTCACCTTCCTTTGATTTGCTTGTGTGCTTGGCTTTTGCTTTCCCCTATTAAACTGTTTTTATCTCCACCCATGAGTTTTCCAGTTTTTACCCTTCTGATTCTCTCCCCAGTCCCACTGGTGGAAGAGTGAGCGGCTGCACGGGGCTTGGCTGCTGGCTGGGGTGAAACCATGGCAAACATGGATATAATTTGGTCACAGACCATAAACATATGGTATTCCATAAACTGTGGGGTAGTGGGGCTCAGTGTAACCCAACTCAGGTGAATTTTTGCATGAGCTACAACAAATTAAGGTACATGTGCATATGGTGAATATGGAGGGATCACTAACCTGGAGCTGGAATTGTCTGGTAAATCCATGGGATGCTGGTGGATTTGGCCATGCTGGGTCCTCAAAAAGAGAAATGGAATTGTTCTGCTGATGTACACAAACTAACAAAGGAACCTCTCTAGGTGTGTCTATCCTTACCCAGATAATCTATGCTTTTTTTTTTTTTTTTCGGCTGAAGCTGAGAGGAGTATTTTTATTCTTCATCACCCAAATATTCTGTCTGCAGCAGCTGAAATTTGCCTGTGCTTTGAGGCTGCTCACAATGTGGTATTTCCTTTGGCCCACTGAGTTTGGACAACCCACGTGCCCATGTGAGCCCTGCTCTGAGAGACCCTGGAAGAACAGAAGTAGTGGTTACCCCTTGCTTTCCATCCATTCTGTGGCTCTGAATACTTCTATTTAAAAGCAAATACAAAGACATTCAAAATTCTATCCTTTTTATTGAATTCTGGTTAAACTTTGTTTTCAGTATGGCTCAGAAAACCTTGCTAATTTTCTTGCAGAATTGTTATCAATTCTTTGAGGAATGAAGGATCGAGTTTTCAGAGTGACTTTTCTAGTGCTGTATTGTCAGAGCTTGCAGTATTTCATTTTTTAAAACTTCCTAAGCCCAGCTTATTTGCTACTGTAAAATATCTCACAGGTACCACTACCTGCACATTCAAGTCTTCCTCCACAAAACTACTGAACAAAAATGCAAAAGGTCACCCCATCTAAAGTGTAAAACTATTCTAGAAAATACAGGCTAAGCCTAAGGGAAGATGCCTTAGAAGCTATAGTCAGTTCCCCTCTTTATCAGTAGCCTCTTCTTCTTTTGCTGGTGCTTCTCATTTCCCAAGTCCTTGTTACCTTCCTATTCTGGTCCTGATGCTTCTCCAGAAAAGGACAGCCTTCAAATTTCAGATACTCATAAAAGAGATGGGTGACAATAGGATTGCATGGCATAAACAGCTACGTGTGGTTTACATGTCAGCACCTGATTCCCATTGTGTTGAAGCTGGGAGCACAGCCAATCTATGGGAATACAGGATTATTTTAATCCTTCTCAGTGGCACAAACAGGTTTGGCCTTTGTGCAAAGAATGTGATGGACTTTTTTTCCCCAGGGCTCTATGCCAGCTGCAGAGCCTGCCTGTTCTCCAGTGTTTCATCCCAGAGTATTTGCAAACAGTGTCTGCCTGGCAGTTATTCCACTGCCCTGTGCTCTCTGCCTCTGCTATTTCTTCTTCATATTTACACAATGCTTGCAGTTTTAAATGGTCAAGCAAATGGAACAGACTGCTCAGGGAAGTTAAGGTATCACCATCACTGGAAGTGTTGAAAAAACATGCAGATGTGGCACGTGGTTTAGTGGTGGATTTGGCCATGCTGGGTAAATGGTTGGACCCGACCTGGGAGATCTTTTCCACTCTTAATGATTCTACTGGAAGTCAGCAGAATGGGCAGAAGTAGGAGCTCTTCCCACTCTGTAGCCTTTCCAGTGGTGGCTCCCCAGGGGATGTTAAAGACATCTCTGGAGTCTAGGTTCTGCAGTTTTCTCCTTAGAGAAAAGCGGTGGATACTCTCCTGTCCTGCATGAATATTTCGACGAGCACTGTGCTTCAAACTTATTGACTGCTCCTAGGATTAATTGGTTCAGCTTTGCAGTTGTTATTTCATGGCAGAAAACGAAAAAAAAAAAAAAAAGGCACGAGAAGAAGCTAATTAACTGGACCTTGTGCAAACCCCTTTGCTTTGCAAAGGAAAGACACAAATTGTTCTCCTACCTGTGTGACACACTTTGCCACAGAACAGCAGTTCCTTCAAGTTATATTGACCTCTTAGAGCAAATGATTTCTTCAAAAATCATGTTTGCTCTTTGATGGGTTTTCTATGTCATTAGAGAGCCATTTGAACATAGCAGAGCTGATTTTTACCACCAGCTGCATTGCAAATTCTGGAGTGTTTCATGAAGGTTCCAGTTAGCAAGAAATGTGATCATAAAGGTAAAGACTTTAACTGGCATATACAGAACATATACTTTTCAGATACTATATTTTGTTTACCTTTAACTGCCAAATACACTGAAAAATAAATAAGTTTGGATTTTTACACTGTCTATTTTCAAAATAGGGAACTTTGCCCTAGAAATACATCCATCTAAGTCTGCTAGACAAGACTAACAAAATATATGCATCTTACTTGGAAATATATGCATCAACTTCTTAGCCAATTAATACTCCTGCAAAAGGATTTTTCTGTGCCAGTGAGTTTTTACAAAAGCAGGTGGGGAAAACCTCCCAGTCTTTTGTCATGAGAGTAGCTAGAGGGAAAAATAATCCCTCTAAAATTGGAATTTTTCCAAAATTTTCCATGTCAATTTCGATGCCATTTATTTAAATCAAATCAAATCAAACAAACAAAACAAAACAAAAAAAAAACCCCATGCCATTGGGAACTTGGCATGGTAGTAAGTTAGCCATGCCAAACTTTAAGTTCTTATGCCTTGGAATACAGCAACAGGAGGATTTCTCAGGGAAGGGGTGCTGTGCTTCAAACACTTGTTTTTAACAAGGGTAGGTCTCTAATAATTTTCTTAGAAAACTACTGTTTCTGGATGCTAATTACAAAAAGGATGGGAAGGAGTGCACTGCAATGGAAAACTGAACCTGTCCAAATATGGGCAAGTTACAGGTGACTGAGCACACCATTGTTACAGTGAGGATGAAAAGCTGGACTCAGTTCTCAAGAGATGACAACTGCACTATCTAAAGTACACAGATACACCACAGAATGATATGGCATTTGATATGAGGTATTTTTTCCGTTGGTGTTGTAGGGTGAAGAAGGCTTTCCTGGCTTTCCTGGACTGAAAGGGGACAAAGGAGAAAAAGTAAGCTTAAGTCTTTATTAATTATACTCTGAAAAGTTTAAGAGTTTATAAAGCTGTTGTGGAAGTCTAATGAAACCCGACCCTCCTCTAAGTCTTTTATTTTACCTCTGTATTGTATCTTGTTTCATTTTGTGTAAGCAAGGTGCTCAGAAAAGGAAATTGTGATGTTGTAGTGTTTTTCATCAAAGTGTAGCCTAAAGTTTTTTAATTTATTGATGCTCAGACACGTTTGACAAATGTGTGGAGAGCTCAAAGGCTTGAGCTTTGACTAAACTTTGTAAAACTCCAAAATACATAAATGTAATAGAACAGGAACTCGGTGCTAATACACACAGAAACACCAGAGTCTCTTCAATATGAGACAAGGAAGGCCAAAGATTACTGTGCCTTTACTTGCACTGAACATCAATAACTTTTGGACTGTGGTGACCTTTAGCTGCTGACTGTGTCATCTTCTTAAAAAAAAAAAAAAAAAAAAAACAACAAAATTAAATCCAGTTTTGAGCTATTTCTGTTGACTAGTATTTACTTTGGACTCATTTGTTGGAAATCCCTTAATCAAATCCTCATTTGCAGGAGGAATTTTAGGAATTTAAACTTTTCCCACCACTTATAAAATAGCTAATGTTCCAGGTCACAAGGCAGGATGCCCCTCCAAGTAACACACAACAAACCAGCCTTGTCCAATCACAGCCTACAGTGGCAGCTTGCAGTGCCCGTGTCTGTTTCTCACTTGAGCCTTTTTTTATAACACATCTAAGACAAAACTGCTGCAGTGCCTAGAAGTGAAAACACTAAGCCAGTTCCTCACTGAGTGTTGACTTGCCTGATGTTTGTTCCACTCTCCATTTGTTCTTTAAATTGCCAGCTGCAGGCAGCAAACTTGCTTTTTCTCTACATTTGCTGCTGTTCCTGTTAGTTGGGGAGCTACCAATCTCAGCATATTTAGTTCCATTCATCCTGGTGCATAGAAAGATTTTAAATTGTAAAATTTTGAATTTAAGTGGCATTTGGCTTTCTGTTTCTCTGTTTTCTACACCTTTGCATATTCACAGCACTGGGACTCACTTCCCAGTGGCCAGGGTCATTCCTGAGGACTGCTTGAGTATATCAAGGCTTCTTTTCTATTTGACTTTTAGGCTTACTACTTTTGTATATTATAGCTTTGCCTAGAGGCTTCTGAGGTTTGGGATGAATGCTGTATAATCAAGGAGGAAAAAAAAATGCAATTTTTGAGACAATGGAATTGCAAAGAGAGAAGCTAAGAGAAGATGATATGATAATATTAAGATGACTCAGTTGTTATGTGTCTAATTAGCACCAGAGTTTTTATATTAATTTATTCTTAAATGAGCTAAGTGGACGAGAGTGCCTAGTTCCTCATTAGTAGCTCATCAATTGTCCCTAGTGTGTTAATGTCAGCAGCAGCTCCTCCAGAAACTGTAAATAATAAATGTTTGTGTTGAAATGTTTCTCCTCATTTCTTATTCTTCTCTAGATGCGCTGCTCATGTCTCTGCACTTGCAGCGGGTGTTAATGCTGTGCTGATGACAATTCTGTGGTTGTTACAGGGTTCCCTGGGCTCACCTGGCCCCCCTGGGAGAGATGGAGCAAAAGGAGAAGCCGTAAGCTTTTTTGTTCCTCCCATGTAATCCTGCTTTTCAGTGTGAGGCAGGCAGTGGGAATCAATCTGCCTTGAGTGGAACACGTCTGGGGGATTTGTGTGGCCGTTTTAGGAGCAGCAGAAACAAATGGCAGGAGGTTAATAGCCCTGAAACTCTCCCTCACATGTTTGCAGCCAAGGCAGGTGTCCTATGGATTAACCATCGCTGGAGGCTCCAGGGCAGCTCTGTTGTCATTCATTAAGGAGGGAGAGGGAGCAGCCTGTGATCTGGGACCTGCTAGTAAATAGCTGCAGCTGCAGAGCCTGGCCACTTGTTTTATGGCTGGCAAGGAGTCCTTGGCTAGTGGAGACAGCAAAGGTGCAAGGGACCATCTTATGTTTCCACAGCAGACATGGGCTGGAGAAATTGGAGTCTTGGTCACAGAAGAAAAGACCTCAACTCCTCTTGTGCACTGATAAAAACTAAGAGAAGAGGAGGAGGCCACGGTTAGTTCAAGAAAGGATGCAGGGTACCAAATACTGCCTGTAACAGGACTACAGCTGAAACACAAAACCATAAACACATTTTCCAGTATCTCATAGAAATGTGTTTTAGAGCCTTACATTCTTTCCCCTGCTTGATCATCATGGCTTAGAAATATCTTCAACCTGATGTTGAACCTTCACCATGTCATTCACTGTCACTTTGTGGCAGTCACTTGGTGGCAACTGAAGGAGCTTGGGAAAGGATTCTCTGGAAGGCAGGTATACACAAAAGGAGTGACACACAGCAAAAAAGCTCTTCTCCTTATAGCCTGCTTCCTCTTTGTCCACTATTGTCCTACATTGGAAAAAGTGTGACAATTTTTCAATATTGCTTCCAGAACTGATGCAACTTCATCATATCACACATGGCATGGGATTGGACAGTGTCATACTTGTACTTGCAGAATTACTCATAAGATATGTTTATACATATACAAGGTGACAATCCAAGAACAAACACATCATCCTGCCTCCGAGGAATCCATCTTTGCACGTTGTCATCAGTGCAAGCTGTTCACAACTTAGGAAACTCATTTTTTACTACTTGGTTGTGTTTTGTGAGTAGATGAAGAGCTGCTTCAGTTTTCATTTTATTTCCTTCTGCTTTCATTTTTGTGAGGAAGACACATTGTAAACTTTCAGTTCTCTGTAGAATGGGACTCAGGACTGTCAATATTTCTAACTGCATGTACTGACTAGTTTGAGCTATCCTAGCCTTTATATAGAAAAGATTTGTGCTTACCAATGATATTTCTGTTACTTGCAGGGTGAACCAGGACAGCCAGGAGCATTTGGACTGCCTGGGCCAGCAGGTCCAAAGGTAAGCTTTCCATTTCTTCTTTACATGGGCAGGCATACTTTTTCCACTGACTTTTTATGTTTACATGGCTTGAATTACTCCTTGTTGATGACATTTGATATTCTCACTGGTGAATGAAGAAACTCAAAATGCTCATTTTCATCAGGGGTCTGCTACGGTAACAGCAATTATGCAAAGTGTATAAAAAGAAGAAATAACTTTTGTTCAATTAGCAGCATAACTGGAGAAAATGAAGAAAAGATGTTTTGGGGCACATAAGCTTTGTGTCATGTCTTCAGTAGCTTCCCCAACTCTCACTAACATGCAGATGAGAATTATTATCCCTACTTTATGGCTTGAAAAAAAGATCATGTAGAGATCCTATCCTGAATGGTTCTGCCTATTTTGGGAGCTTCAGTTTTGCACCAGTGAACAGTGCCTGAGTGATACAGAACTTGAGCCAGTGCTTATATCACTGGGTTTGCTTCAAACAAGGTGCTTCTGAATGCAGACCTGGTAACACTTAGCTGAGCATCAGAAATGCAAATTTTGAAACAGCAGTTCTTTAACCTCCTTTCAAAGTCTCAGCTCTCCTTGCCTTGTTCCCTGGTTATTGAGGGGATAAATGCCCCTCAGGTGGCTTCAGTCTTGTTGTTATAACACAAAAAGTAGATGGTGCATTGCGGCAAGTGTGTTTTTAGGGGTATCACACACAGCAAGTCCAGCTCATCCTGTGAAAGCTGCTGCAAGGACAACAATTTGATTGCCTAAATTAACTTCACTCAGTTCTGTTCCTGTACAAGACAAGGCCTTTGAATATCTCATCTTTCTGGAAGAGCCATTTCTAGTCACCTAAATCTCGTACTGAGTTCACTGTTGCCATTATCCTCAAATAGGAGTTAAGTACCTCAGCAGTTTCTGGTTGTAGCACTGACTGTCACTTGGCTCTGTCTGAGAGGACTTGATGAAGCAGGTCACAAACAGGTCCTCTGTGTTCCTCAGCTATGCAGAACCCTGTCTCCAAAATGTCCTTGTGTTTTTGCATAGAGGGAAATTCACCCTTTCCCAAAGCCCCAGCAGGAGGGTATCAGAACTCATGAGGAGTTTGTAGATTAGCAGAAATACTTGGCAGCCATCCCAGGGTTCTCTGTGGAAACCATATTGGCTTCAGCAGGGGATAAATGACACATGCAAAGCAGGGCTGGGCTGAGTTGAGTGGAGTGGAGGCACACTGAATGTTTTGCCCTCAGTGGGATTTGGATCTTGGATGAAATGAACTGAATTAATCGCTCACAAATGCTTTTTAGCTGCATCTCTCCTATCAAGTAAATAGATACATATTTTCTCTCTGTCCTGTATGTCTCGTGTAGTGGAACTACGAACTAGAAGGCTCTATGATGCTCTTTGTGGTATGAACTTCCTTGCACTTGCTTTGTAAAGCTTTTACAAACCAAGTTAAACTCAGGCACCTACATCTTCCTGAAGGTGGACTTGATCCTGCTCCATATTTCCCTCCAGGTTCTTCAGGAACATGCAGTTCAGCCAGTTAATGAGGCAATGCTGAATAGAAGGAGCTCAGGTCTATGGGCTAGGCAGGACAGATGCTGATGGGGCTGGACCTAAAGATATCTGACTGGACAGTGCCAGATGCTCCCAGGGAAAACATGAGCTTGGCCAACTCCAGCCTCTCACAGTACCTAAATATAAAATTGTGTGTTTGCACAGTGACTTTCATTTACCTCAAAGGATGCATTCGCTGTGTGCAGTGTCCTTGAGCTGGATTCTGGACTGAGTCATTTTAAGAAATAGCCCTGACTTGCTGACAGGGCTATAAGATCTAAAATAAAAATCCACACTCCTTTACTCCTCAGTGTGGAGCGTGAGTACCTTGTCAAAGTGGAACAAAGTGTATAAGGATGGGTGGAGTTGGCAATTAGAGAGGTCACATCTCCAATTACTGGTGTAATGATTATTTAGGTGGGGTGGTTTTTGTTTGTTTGTTTGTTTTGTTTTGTTTTTTTTTCCAGATCACTTATTTTTGTCATCAGCATCAATACAGCAGCTCTGGGCTCTACCCCAGGCTCCAGGGAGAGCAACCTTGCAGTTTCTCTGGTTGGTTGGGTTGTGATCCTTCCTGTCTCAAACCATCTTCATTAGCATTGAGCCAGGCAAGCCCAGTGTGTGCTCAGCAATGATACCTGTGCCCCAGGAAATTCAGCCCCTTGCTTATCTACTTGGCCAAGAAGCCTTTTGCTTCAGTGAGAATTGTCAGCACTTTCTTTTAAGAAGGTGTCTTGTACTTCTTACAGACCTCATTAATTGTGTGAAGCTTCCACTAGCACAGATAAGAGTCCTCCAGACTTCTGGTAATGGAATTTCAGTCCAAAGAGTTATGGAAATGGCTGCTGAGACCTTTCGGGTTCATGCATAGGTTACAGGAATGAAATGGCCTTGGTACTTCATCGCTGGTTTTACTGGTTTTTCTTCTCAGTGATATCTCCAGGGGAGATTGTTCCTAGGTCAGTGTCCTCAGCATAAAGCTGTAGGGTTTGGAGTGGGTTTTTTCCTTTTCATCAGACTTGGAGGGTAAAGTTCTTTGTTCCCCAAGAAGGATGTGTGATCTTGCTGGCTACAAGCTGGACACAAAAAAGAGTTATTAAAAGTTGACCTTATGCTGAGATGATGGAGCTTCTGGTTACAGATGTCATGGTAGTCTGAGATGGCAAGAAATATTCACTAGTCAGTGGGAAAAATTCCCACACAAATATGTGGGACCTGGCAAGTTAATTTAAATGGAATAAGTGGGTCCAGAGAAAAAGAGCCATATCTCAGATTGTTCATTGTACGATGTTATAGCAGAGAAATAAAGTTTGGATTTTTGAGATCAGACCCTTTAGCCTGCAATATCCTGCAGCAAAAATTCAACCTTTTCCTTTGTTTTTCCCCCCTGTATCTCTAATAAAAGGAAAAAGAGGTTTTTTGTGGTTGTCATTGCTGTGGCACAGACATAGCTATAGCATTCCCGTCTGAACTGACAGTTATCTGCACTTAATAGAAAAAGCAGAGGGAGAGGGGGGAAAAAATCAATCCTTTGAAATAAAAAGTATTAGGTAAGAGTTTCATTTTGACAAATTTCCTTCTTGCTCGCTCGAGCTGTCGAAGGTCTCACGCTTCTCTGGTTTACCAGACATGATCTCAGCACAGGCCTTGAGTGGGTTCAGCACATCTCATCCAGACAAACCCAGTTTCTCTATAACTTCTGCTGAGTGTTACAACCACATTTTATGTAACAGGACTGAGTTGGACTTCTGTAATCTGCACAACTCGGACTCTGTTTCTCTTGGGGTTTTGCCTAGACTTTGGTAGCAGTATTTTTCTGCAGGCTGAAGGAGAGACTTAGGTGCATGCCTGCTGCTCTCCCTCTGCTATTAGAAGACTTGCAATGCTTCCTGACCTTGCAGAGGTTCTCACGTGTCTGATGTCAGAGCTATCTTTGCTTGTGCTTGAACCCTACTTTTGTTAACCTGCTCTGGGGAAAAAAAAAAGCCTCAGT
>WAAE01024862.1:0-28505 GCA_013400495.1 Nicator chloris
TGGTTTTTTGGATGATATTGATGATTTTTTTGATTTCTCTCTTTAGTTTCCATCAGTGCTGAACAGTCACGGCCCGTTTACGCTGTCTGGACTGGATGGACCCTCCACCCCCGGCCCCTTTTCCCCAGATCTCCAGAAGACATAGCACATGGAATTCCTGGGAAAGGACACAGCAAGGCAAAGATAGGACACTTCTCTTGAACCACCTTTTTTTTTTCTTTTGTTAAACGAGCAGTTTGTAATTCCACGGAGATTCCCAACAGTCGTGGTCGTTGCCATTCTCGAATCAAAACAAACAAAAAAAAGCCTTTTTTTTTGCAAAAATTCCCCCTTTTTTTTGGAAGAACCCAGGTTGGGAATGTATCTGCAAACGCCTTAATAGGAGCTGCAGCTCCAGTCTCTTCTCCTCCTCGGTTTGGGAGATTTTTTCCCCCGTGTCCAAACGGAATTTTGGGTGGTGTTGCAGCAACTGAGTCTGCACTGACTGCAGCAAACAGCACCAGAGGAGGCTTTTCTCTGTGACTCTTGGAAAAAACAAACAAACAAACCCCTGTATTCTTCTGCTTCCTGTGCTCAGCAAGGAGAACCCTGAATCCTGATGGAAGCTGGCATTCCAGGAAATGCTTGGGAATGGGGTGTGTGCTCTCAGCTCTGCCCCGGGGGCACCAGAACTTTTGTGCAGCAACAAAAGCAGCCGGGGCTTTTTTCTGCTGGCGTTGTCTTTTCTTTCTTGCAGGGAGAAATTTTTTTTTTCAAGGATTTATTCCAAGTTTTGTGTCCAGGACAATTCTGTGGAGCGCTGAACAGCCCCTGGGAGAAGAGGTGGGGCTGGATTTGGGATGTTTCCCTGCCCTCCTTCCCTTGACATGAACGGTGGGATGAGCTCCTTTCGCTTCTCACGGAGTTTGAATGCTGGAGTCCAAACATTTCTTGTGCCAGAGACCTGTTCCAGAGCCTGGGAGCTCCCTGCTGGATGAGCAGGATGGGGGGATTTTCCCTGGGTTTTTGGGGGATTTTCCCTGGGTTTTTTGGGGGATTTTCCCTGGGTTTTTTGGGGGATTTTCCCTGGGTTTTTTGGGGGATTTTCCCTGGGTTTTGAAGGGATTTTCCCTGGGTTTTGAGGGGAGGTTGCTGCCTGACCTGGAATCCCAGATGCCAGCGAGGTGAGAACAGCAACATGCCAGCATTAATGTTGCTCCTCTTTCCCCACAGTTCTGGAAAAGCTTCCTGTTTTTCCCCCCCGTGGGAAAGCTCCTCTTTTGCCAGCTCTTATCCCAAGTTTTGCAGTGGAGCTGTTGCTTTTTTGTTGTTTTTGGAGGGAGCACTGCCCCCAAGCCAGGCTGAGGGGTTCCACGGGGTTCAGCCTCGTGGTAAATCTGCTTTCACCTCCTCAGTGTCCTGGGTTAATAATGCAGGAATGTTTTCCAGAGCCATTGGAGGTGAGATGGGATTTGCAGGTGGATTTTTACACCTTTTAAGAAAACTGAGGGGTGGAAAAATGAGAGATTCTCCTCTCTCAGCCCCTCAGTGTGGGTGTGTTGGGCCGTGGGTCTGTGTCCTGATTTGGGCATCTGATGTCAGGCAGCAACTTGTGGGTTTGAATTGAGGCTGTCAGGGGATCTTCTCCATCAAATATTCCCAGGAAACAGGTGGAGACAACTCTTTCCTTCAGCATCCTCAGAGCTGCCATGAGCAGAGGAAGATTTTGCCCTCTCCAGCACGAGGAGCTGTCAGTGTTTGCTGTAAATACTGCACCTATTCCATGGATCAGTGGTGAACTCGAGCTTTTCCAGGGTTTTTTCCTTTTGCCACTTTTGCAGGCTTGGAATTCCCTTTAAAGCCACAACACCCAAGACTTTTCTTTTCCTGCAGTGGTGTTCCCTTTCTATGACAGCAGAAAAACCACTTTTGTGTGTTCCTGACGTGACACCTGGGACAGGTGGGTGGAACAGAGTCGCTTTTTTTGGGCATTGTTCACCTGCCCAGGGGAAAAGTGGGAGGAAAAAAAATACTCCTTTTTCAGGTGGAGAAGCAGGGAGTGAGCTCATGGAGTGACCTGTCTTCCTGTTGGCTCCTGTCAGAGGCAAAAAACGCTTCACATTCAGACATCAGCAGATGCAGGAGGAAATTCCTGCGCCAGCAGCTCTTAAAATGTGCAATATTGACATTTTTTCTTTTTTTTAATTTTTATTTTTGAAATGCAGAAGCGAAGCTGCAGGTGATGGTGAAGAGCAGGCATCTGGAATTTGTTTTTTTTTTTGGTTTGCATGTTTGGAGCCTGCTCTGGGAAATTTCTATAGCTATGTATAAATAGCAGCACTTTGGTTGGTTCGGGTTGGCCAATTTGATGCCTTCCAAATACGTGGACTTTGGAGAGGGCCACATTTGCAGGCTGGGATTCGAATTGAAAATTCACGAATGAGCACTAAAAACTTGCAATTTAATTGCTTCCCTTCCCCCTTGTTCCCCTGTGGAGAAAAGCCAAGTTTAGCTGTTGAAAATTTGTGCACTTAATTCTTTGTGAGCTTTTATCGCTTTGGGCAGAGGGTCAGGCCCAAAGAAATGCTGTTTGTGGGCTCCTGCTCCTCTCCAAGAAGCTTCCCAAGATTGCCACAGAGATGCAGGTTTTCCTTTGGGAGTTCTGTGGAAATGCAGCCTGCATGGGGTGGTTTCCCACCAGGTGAAATGCAGCAGGCAGAGTGGGAACGGGATCGCTTTGACTTCTTGAGGGAAAAAAACCAATCTGAGTCCACACAGGATGAGGAGCTCAGGAGGCAGCTGGGAAAGGGAGAGGAGGTGGGAGAGGAGCAGCTTTTGCTGCCTTTTTCTCCACTGCAATTTTCAGGTCACTTAAGGGAATATTTTCCTTGTACATGTGCTGCCTCATCAGCCACATTCACTGACAGGGAAGTGCCAGCTTTTCCTGGGATCACATTCCTGCCAGAGCCTCCCTGGGGGCCCAGTCCTGTGAACTGCTGGTTCTTTAGGTCACTTCAGGAGCTGTTTTGTGCAGCTCCTCACAACTCGTTTGTAATTTAGCCTAGGGCAACTGGGGGTAGAGTAGATTCTGTTTTAGTTCTGTACCGTGGTGATTTAAGAAAAAAAAATAAAAATTAATGCAGCATTACAGAAACGTTTTTTCCTTAGGTTCCTGTCGCTGGAGTAGCCTTGGTTTTGTGGGATGCTTGGCAATTTTTGCATCAGTTCGTTCCTGGCTGTCTTGGGTGCCTTGGAAGGTCAGAGCATTTGGAATAGAACAAAAGGGGTTGGTGGAAGACAAAGGAGAACCCAGCGTCCTCCCCAGCCTCTGGAGGTGGGAATGAAATCCCTGGGTGCCATGGAAGCCAAGGCACTGGTGGGATTTAGGGAGCATGGAAGCTGAACTCGTGTCTTGCTTCTGGGAATCTCTTTTTTTTTATTATTATTTTCCATGGGGAGCTGCTGCCTGGCTCTGTTTGGGATCCTGGATTTTCAGGGTTCCTGGCAGGAGCAGCCCCTGGGAGCAGAAAAGTGGCTCATGATTATGGAACCCTCAGTGTTCTGTCTTTCCTGGGAAGGTGATCCTGGTAAAAAGAGGGTGATGGAGCAATTTTGGTTGGTTTGGTTTTTTTTTTTTTAGCAGCTTTAGGTTTAGAGCTTTGTTTCAGACCTGTCCTCAGCAGGGGATGCAGTTCCTGTGCTCTGATTTTGGCACATCCAAGCTCTGTTTTCCATAGGTCAGGAAGGGATGAAACTCCTGGGGTTGGACAATTCCTTGTTGTCCCTTGGAGCATCCCGAGGCTTCAGTGTCCGTGCAGGCTTTGGGATAATGGAGTGGTGTGTGAGAACAGAAAGGTTTGGGTTGGGACAATTTCTCCCTCTGATGCATTTTCAAACCTCAGCCATCTCACAAACAGATCATTTTGGGTTTCTGGTGTTCATTCTGAGGGCAGTGAAGCCGCTGAGGTGCAGATCTCCCTTCTCCAGCTTCCCCCAGCCCAGCCAGCTGCATCCCTGTGGGATTCCCTGGGAATTGCAGCTGGGGGGGCACTGAAGGGCCCTGATCCCCTCCTGCAGCTTTTCCTGGAGCTGAGATCAGCACCTGCAGCTCTGCCCCTCTCCTGTCTCCCATGGTTTATTCACTTATCTCGCAGTTACCTTTCTTTGCTGCTGTTCTGTGGCGGGTTTTGATGTGCTCTGCAGTTTAACCTCTCCCATTTTTAAGGCAGATTTGTTTCCAGTCCATCTCAGTGTTGTAGCAAGAGGCTCTCCTGGTCCTGTCAGCTCTGGAACTCAACCTCAGCAGTGGGGCAAGGGAGTGTTGTTAAAAGGCACAGGTGGATTTTAAAAACCACGATTTTGAGGTGTGGGTGACCACTTTGGTGTGCTTCCTTCCTCAGCTCTGTGTGAGGAATAGAATCTGGACCTGGAAGGGTGGAAATGGGAAGGAAAAAAACGAGACTTTTTGGCCTCTGGGGTTGTTTTGTCTTAAAAACCACAGAGTGGGTGGTCCCTGGGGTCTCCCAGGTGGCAGAGGAGCCCCAAATCCATGAGGATTCACTCAGGAGCTCTCCAGGATGTTTGATGAGGCTTGTGCTGCCTAAACAGAGGCGTTTTTGGTTTGATTTGGAGTTAATTAAGCAGCAATTAGCAGTGGCCGTTGAGTGTGAGCAGATCCAGGGGAGCAGGACAGGCTGGAGCTGCTGGAATCAGAGGTGGCAGGGGAAGAGTTTGGGATAAAGTGCAGGGACAGTGTCATGCAGCTGTCCAGGGTGTCCCTTTGCCTTGGGGAATGCTTATTCCTCTCTGATTTTAGAGCTGAGAAGTTGATTTGGAATAATAAAGCTGGGGGGGGTGTGGAAATTCTAGGGAAAATTCCAGGGAAAAGCAGATCAGGGCAGCTGGGATTAATCTGGGGGTGAATCCTTCACCAGCAGGAGCTCTGGGAGGCCAGAATCCTGGGAATCAGCACACATCCAGCAGCAGCTGCTCCAAATTCCCTGGGCTGGGCAGGGTTTTTGTGTCTTGGAGGGATTAAAATCAATGTAAATCCATTTTTAGCCACTCCAGCTCCCCATCCAGCTGTGGTGCCGTGTGCCAGCGTCGTCCTCTTCATTCCTGAGGCATTTTTGGGCACGGAATTCCACAGGGAATCAGAGGTGCTGACTGGGGAGGGGAGAGGTGGCTCTGGACAGAGAGAAATCCTTGGAAATGGAACCAAATCTTCCTCCAGAGCCTGATTTGAGTCAGGAGGGCAAAACAGAGGAGCCACGAGGGCAGCGCTGCTCATTCCTGTCGGGATTCCCTGAGGGACTCAGCTGTCTCCAGCAGGAAGGTGAAATTTTGGGTTTGGTGTCGGTGGATCTGAAGCTGAGGGATTTTATTCCTGCCTTTGTGCCAGGAACAAGCAGGGGTCAGGAGGATGTGTTCCCTCAGAGCGTTTTTGTGTCTGACCACAGGTGGGCCAGGTGAGCAGGGCCCTGTTTCTCCCTGGATATTCCAACCTCTCCCTGTTAGAACAGCGAAACGTCTGCTTCCTATCAACTATTTTGGAACAAAACCACCCAAAAACCGGCGAGAATTGAATTTGGTTTCCCCCTCCCAAGGAAAGCAGCAGATTTTGCTTGTGGAGCTCTTCCAGGCCCTGATGAGAAGCACACTCAGAGCTGAAAATTTGTATTTTTTTTTTAGATTCCTCCGTGTTTAAGCGTGGCTGGAACAGCTCTGCCTGGAGCACACGTGGGCCATGCCTGGCAGGATGTGTTCCCAAAACCCCATATAAATATCCCCATCCTCCCTCTGAGCAGACTCTGCACTGTGCAGTCGCCACTTTGAAATATTTTGCTCTCCCTTGGGAGGTTTTTTTGGGGCTTTTTCTTCTCTTTTAGCACTCAAGTCAATCCTGCCCCAGCGTGGACTCGTGAGTTGCCAAAGGTTATTTTTTGATGCTGTTGGATGCCACATCTCCTGAAACAAAAAGCAGAAGTGTCTTCAATGTGTTTTTGAGTAGTTTTGTGTGCGTAGAACAAAAGTTTGGGCTTGACTGAAAAGATTTCAGTGCTGAGGTTGTGTTGCAGGAGGTTTTCATCTCAAAGCAGGGGTGGACCAGGAGAATCCTGACCTTTGGAAAACAGGGATGTGAGTGGAGACAGTGAGGAGAGGCTGGAGCTGATTCCAGAGCCCCTTTCAGCAGTGCTGTACCAATAACTGGAAGCTGTTGTTGTTTATTTTGATTTTTTTCTTTCCTTTCGGGTTATTTTTCTGTGTTTTTTTAGAACACAGGAGGGCTCTGAGGGTGGGCTGTGCATGATTCCTGGAGTGTGCTGTGTGCTGGGGTGGGGGGCTTCCAATATTCCAATCCCTGGCTTTGCTCTGAGCTCCTTGGGATGTGTTTTGGGGTTGTTTTTTTCTTATTCTTATTATTTTTCCCTAGCATGTCCTAACCCCTCCAAGCTTTTGCAACTGCTTCCTAGAATTGTGTTGACTTTTTTGTCGTTGTTGTTCTGCTGTTGTTCAGTTGCACAGAGTTTTTCTATATCAAATATACTTTTGGAACGTTTCATTCTCTGTGAACAGGGTTGAGATTGATTCTTTGTAGCTTTGAGAAAGATCCTAAAATCCCCTTTTCCCACTTGTTTTGTAGCCTGTTGCAGTGTTACCAGATGGCCTTATGTACGTCACAGTGCTTTGTGATGGGTACAGTAGCACATTGAATGCTTATTCCCCTCTGTTTTTAGAGCTGAGAAGTTGATTTGGAATAATAAAGCTGGGGAAAAAAAAGGGAAAAATTCTAGGGAAACACAGCAGTTGTGTCCCCTAAAGGAGATCAGGGCAGCTGGGATTAATCTGGGGGTGAATCCTTCACCAGCAGGAGCTCTGGGAGGCCAGAATCCTGGGAATCAGCACACATCCAGCAGCAGCTGCTCCAAATTCCCTGGGCTGGGCAGGGTTTTTGTGTCTTGGAGGGATTAAAATCAATGTAAATCCATTTTTAGCCACTCCAGCTCCCCATCCAGCATCGTCCTGTTCATTCCTGGAGTGCACATCTGTTTTGGGAAGGTGATTTCAGGGTGGATTCCTTGCTGGAATTTTCAGGCTGAGCTGGGTTCTTGGCAGTTTTTTGGGAGCTGGGAGCAGATCCCTCCCTCTGGACCTCTGGGCTGGAGTTTTTCCTTCCCAGTCTTACCTAGCTGGGATTTTCAGAACAATCAGCAGTGAAAACTCCCCTGAAAGCAGCAGAGGGGGAACATTTCCAGTGGCTCTTTCCAGAACAGAGTTGCATTTTTCTTTTCTCTATAAATATATATATATATAGTATAAATTCAAGAGGCAAAGTTATGTTGTAGTGAGTGTCTGAAACTTCCTACACTGGAGACTTTTCTGGACAAGACAACTGTAAAAGTCACCCCTTGTTCCAGCTGGGTGACCCTGCCTGGGACAGAATTGCTTCTCAGTCTAACTTTTTTTTATTTTTAAATACCTTATTAGAGTATCTTAATGCCATTGTGTTTAAAAAAAAAATAATGCTGGTATGTAATGCAAGTACATAAATAGCCAAAGTTTTCAGTAATTGTTCAGTGTTACTAAATTTTGCTTTTATTTAACCTTCCGAGATAACATTTAGGAAGACCTTCAGCGTGTAAATCATCCTGAAAATTCAAAGTCTGAGCAACTGGATTAGGGCAGGGATGGAGTTGTTTGAGCACATTTCAGCTTTGAATACAATTGGGAGGGAAAGTTTTTTAAGATGCAAAACTTCCTTTGCACTGTCCTGACACTTCAAAGTGACAAATGCTGCTTTGGCAGTGGCTCTTTGGGAATTGTTCTTCAAACATCATGAAGGTCTTTCCTGAGAAATCAGGTGACTTTTTTCTATTGCTTCGATTTTTGTGCAAAAAAAAAAGAAAAAAAAAACTGAAATAAAAATAAAAATCAATGTATTGCAATCTTTTTTTAAAAAAATAACGGGGTGGGAATAGTTAAAGAAAACTATTTTATGTAAGAACTGACAGAGGGATTTTGCTTTGTATAATGCAAGCTGGCTTTAAAAAGAAGCATTGTAGCAAATTATTCAAGTCAATCATATGTTAATAGTTATGTGCAACCAGACATGCAAAACAATTGTATTTTTTTAAATAAATATTTTTAACAAAGTTTCTGCTCATTTGACTGGGTCTTTTTTTTTCTTTCACTAGAGAAAATAGAAAGTTACAGCTGCAGGGGATGTGATAAGGAGGGAGTTCATCAGACCTTGAGGGAAATTGTATTTTCAAGTGTTTTGCTGAATCAGATGCTATTCTGGTGAAAATTTCCTTAAAATTAGATTATTTTTTTTCCCTAAGTAGCCAAAGTGGAGATTGGAATTATCAAGCCCAGGAAATGTGATGGTGGATTTGAATTCAGCAGAGATTGAGCTCTGTTCTATCCACTCTGCCAGGCCAGAATGAGAGATGATTTCAAATCCGCCAGCCCTGCTGTGACACGAACTGAGATTTCTTCCCAAATCCGCTCCCTCCTGGGAGTGTTTGGTGCTCATTTCCTGAGCAGGGCCCAGAGATGCTCTCATGGTGGGAGGGGCTGCAGCAAGGACAGATTGAGGGGTTGTTTTTTGCTGGAAATGGGTTTTGCAGTCCGTGGCTGATTTATTCCGGGCGGGTCCAGGAGAGGAACAGTGGCATCCTGTGGAGCTGCAGAAGAATTACAGCCCGAGTGGGATCTGCTCTGGGGTTGGAGTAGAACTGGAAGCTCTGCTAAGGTTGGAATCAAACCCCAGAAGGGGTTGGGATGGCAGGATCTTAAAAACTTTCTCATTGCGTGGGCAGGGACATTTCCCCCTGTGCCAGGGACACTTCCCCCTGTGCCAGGGTGCTCCAGCCTGGTCTGGAATGAGGCTGAGTTTCATTACAGGATCACAGAATAGATTCCAACTGTGGGATTTGGGGCAGGAGGGGATCCCTGAAGTCCAGGGATGAGCTAAACCCAGAATGCAGCTGCATTGACCCGATCCCAACTCACCTTGAGAGAGGAAAATGGCAATTCAACAGCTCCAGACTCTTTTTCTACAGGAGTTTTATGGCAGGGAAGAGCTGCTGCTTGGAAAAATGGAAGTTTCCCGGCTGGACAAACCTGGGCCATGGGAAACCTGCCCATGGCAGGATGGGATTTAAGGTCCTCCCATCCCAAACCATTCCACAATCCTTCAAATGCCAAAACCAGTTTAAATAAACTTTAAAAAAAAATCTAAAACACTAAAAAAAAAATCTACAAAAAATTTAAAGTCTGCGAAACGGAGGCGTCAGAGTGCACGAGCAATTAGCAATCAATCACCTTTAATTAAACACCGCTTTATATACACACGTACATATGTACATCACACACAGCAGCTCAAGCGAGGAGTTTCATCCCGGCAGGAGGAGCTGGATGGAGCCTTGGCATTCCTGAAAAATCCACTCCTTCCCTGGTGCCTGGGACGGGCCATGCGTGGGCTGTGGGAGTACCTTACACAAGGCACCTGGATGAGGAGATTGCACAGGTGAAGCAGCTGGAGCCTGGCTCCCCAAAAAAACCAAAAAAATCCCTTCTCTCTCTCAGAGCTTCGCTCGGAAGCTGGAAATAAAACCGACTTTAAAATAAAAAAAAAAAAAAAGACACTGCAGCTGGAGCAGCTCGAGGAGTGACTGAAAGCAAAACGAACCAGCACAGCTCATTCTTGACTTTAAAAAAAAAAGAGAAAACCCCCCAAAAAACAAAACAAAAAAAATAGAAAAACAAATGATTACTTAAAATCATTTAAGAGGCCTGAGCATGCTGAGTAAGACACTGTTGAGAGTGTGCTACATCCAGGAATGAAGTGTGCAAATAGAGACAGGCCCTGCTACCTGTGTGCACCTGGAGGGGCTCTGCCACTGGAGCTGTCCCCCCTTTGCAAGGATCCAGGGAGGTGACACCGACTCGAGGCCCTGCTGCACAAAAACGAATTAAAATTAAACCCCAGGCTTGTGCTGGAAATTCTGAGGGGCTCCTGTGCACCGCAGGCCAGAAATCAAATATATTCAATGCAGTGACCAAGCCGGGGGACATTCAGTCTTGGATGAGGAGCAGAGAGCAGCTTTTCCTTCCCACCCTCTGTCCTGAGCAGGTAAAAAAAAGTTCATTTACAGGAGGAACTGGTGTGCAAACGTCCCTGCTTTTAATCCCAGGGGCAGGCGGGCACTCCCAGGCTTTTTGGCACACGACCCCGTGCTCAGCTCGACGTTTTGGGCTTGATTTCCTCGATTCTGCCTTCCCCCACCTACTGTGCTTTTGCTTGCAGAGAACTTGGCATGATTGAGTTCATTAAATGTGAAATCACCCTTAGGAGTAATGCTTAATTGGGGGTGGGTTTATTGCTTGTGCAGGGCGGGGCCCTCCCTCAGCGCTGGTACTGCCCCGTGTCCTCCGCTGCTGCCGCTTTGTCAGGGGAGGCCTCGTCCAGCTCTGCAAAAGATTCATCCGATATTTCACCTGAATGGACGCTTTGACTGAGATGAAAGGGGTTGGGTGCGAGGTTTTCCCCTCAGGAATGCTGGGATTCCATCCGTTCCCACCTCGTCCCCACCAGGCCTGAGCAGCGGGAGCCACGTCCAGGCCTTCCCTGGGCCCCTCCGGGGATGGCGGCTCCACCTTCCAGGTACCAACGTTTAGCAACCCTTTCCATGGGGAAATTCCTGCTGCTGTCCACCCTGAGCCTCCCCAGCACAGCCTGAGGCCGTTCCCTCTCCTCCTGTCCCTGTTCCCTGGGATAAGATCCCAAATCCCCCCTGGCTGTGCCCTCCTGTCAGGGAGTTGTGCAGAGCCAGAAATTCCCCCTGAGCCTCCTTTTCTCCAGGCTGAGCCCCTTCCCAGCTCCCTCAGGATTCTCCAGCCCCTTCCCAGCTCCCTCAGGATCCTCCAAACCCTTCCCCAGCTCCCTCAGGATCCTCCAGCCCCTTCCCCATCTCCATTCCCTTCCCAGCCCCTCAAACAGGGGGTCCAGAACTGGACAGAGCACTCCAGGTGTGACCCCACCAGTGCCCAGCACAGCCCAGGCCACACCTGGACACGTTGTTGGTTTTTTTTTTGCCTGTCCCACTCTGCTCCTTTCGTATAAAAACAACCAGCAGCTTCAGACTGAGGTGATAACTCAAAAATCTTTTATCAGTGAGGCTTTTTCCAGAGCCTGACAGCTGCCCTTGGATGGCAGCCCCACTTATTCCCTGGATTTCAGCCAAGGAACAGCCCAGGGAAGCTGGTGCTGTCTGTGATTCCTGCTTTTTTCCCTTGCTTCTCCAGCAGAAAAGAAAGCAAACCCTGAACTGCTGCTGCCAAGGCTTTGTGGGCAAGACAAAGCAGGAAAAGGAGAGAGGAAGCAGCAGTAAAATAAACATTTCCTTGCCTTTTTTTTTTTGCTGGAATGCTCTGGAGGGAGGCTTGTGCTGCTCTCGCTCCCATCCCAAAGCAGGGCTCAGGGCTGGGGCTCTCTTACCTGGGGAGGGCTTGGGGTACATCCTGTGGAAAAACACCAGCAGGGCGTAGAAGGTGAAGGCCAAGCATCCAAAGATCATCCCACAGACCAGGAAACTGTAGCTGCCCCGATCGTGGATAATCTGCAGTGGGATGGGACATCAAAAAAAGGCTTCAGACATCACTCAGGTTCCTCATGGATCATCGGGGAGGGCTTTGCTGGCCGATAACTCAAGGCTCAGGCAGCGCCCAGAAGCAGAACTGAGGTTTTGGCTTGTAAATTCTGAATTTATTTGGGGTTTTGTCACCTCCTGGCCACTCACCGAGCCCACCAGCAGCTGCAGCACCATCTCTCCAATGCCAGCTCCAGTCACCAGCACGGTTGTGGCACAACCTGCAAGGAAACAGGGCGAGGGGTGGTGGCAGCAGAGGTGACACAGCCAGCAGGGCCACCCTGTGCTCCTTGAAAGCTTTTCCATGGCTCTCACCACACAAAGGTCACAAATACTCGATGCATATTCCCACTTAATGTTGAAAATGCCTCTGCAGACCTGCAGTAGTGCAGAAAGGTGAAAGTCCCAAAAAATCCATCTGTCACCTGCCTGTGCTGGCAGAGCTGATGCTGCCTCTTGCTGGAAAGGTTTTTGTTTTTCTGTCTCACTGCCCTCGAGACAGAGGCTGGCAGAGAGCTCCTGGAGGAGCTGGCCAGGCTCTGGGGTTTCCAGCTCGGGTAATCTGGTGATGTTCTCAGAACCATCTCCCTCCAAAGCAGCGTTCCTGCCACTCCCTGAGCTCCCCAAAGCAGTGACCAAGGCTGGATCCCTGCCTGGGGGTCATCCTTCATCAGCAAAACAGAGAATTTGACACTTTTCTGCAAGAAATCTGCCTTCAAAAGCAAACCTGAACTTCCTGGCCTCCTGAGGGAGCAGGGACAGGGTTGAAAAAGGGGAGTGGGATCCAAAAACGCACCTGGGCAAGTGGCAGCTCACCTTGGTACTGCAGGATGTCCTCGGTGTAGGCCAGCATGCTGGGGAAGGTGCTGCTGAGGAACAGCCCCAGGGATGCTGTGCCCACAAACAGGAAAACCACGCTGGAGGAGAAAATCAGGAGCAGCAGGAAGGTGATGAGGACCCCGACCTGTGAGCAGCACATGGAAAAATCAGTCAGAAAAATGCTGAGTGCGACAGGGTCTGGAGTTTGTTTTTAATAGGAAATATTCCGGGAGAGAAAATATGTTTGTTTTTAATAGGAGATAGTCTGGAAGAGAAAACAAGCTGGGGAAAAAAAAAATAAATCAGTGTTTGAGAAACTGATTGGCCAAAGAAAATCCATCTGGCTTTAAAGAATTTGCTATTTTTCATAATAAAATTTGGTAATTAAGTGTCAGTTTCACTATGTAGAAACTTCAGGTTTTATCTGAAAAATATACTTTTAAATAAAATAGTACCTTCCACAATATTTACATGTCTTGATCACTAATAATTCTTTATTGTGCTAAGACTGAAGCCACTGTCCAAAATTACAGAATTAACTCTCAATAACTGCTCAGACAGCAGCCACAGCATTAAAGCCAAAGAGGAAACTGCATTTAAATCAACTATTTGGAAATAACCAAAAACTCTGGGAAATGCCCGAGTGATCAGGGCAGAGTCAGCAGAGGGAGCTCTGATATTCCAGCTGCTTTTGTTTTAATTGGTCTGGCCCTCATTGCTGCCCTGTGTAAGTGCTCAGCAGAAATTTGGACCCCGAAGAAGCCAAATTCGAGCTGGAATTTGTTGTGATGATGCTGCAATTCCTCCAGGAGCTGCTGGATCCTCCAACAGCTCCCAGCTCCGCACAAGGTCAGTGCTAGCCAGGTGGATTTTTACTCAGAACATCCCAAAATCTTCTCCCCACCCTGTTAGATGTGTGTAAGGTGTTCTAATACCAAAATACAGCCACCAGAATCACTTCTGGTTCAAATAAATTGGAAATTAACTGTCTGCCCACGCTCTTCTTCTTTGTAAGAAGAGGAATTGGGATCATCCCCTCCCTGTTTTCTGCCATGTCCTTACACAGATCTTCCTTACACATCCCAAAAGGATTCCTGCCCCTTTCCCAAGGTCTTTTATTAACTTCAGCAACCTTTGCCAGCTGCTGCAGCCCAAGCAGAGAATTTACAGCGTGATCTGCCTTCCCTTTCCCATGGCTCCCCCAGGAATTCACTTCCCCGTGGACGAAGGGGACACCGTGTAAGGTCAATAAAATCGGCACTTTTTTAGTGCCAACCCCCCTGGTGCTTTCCCACCTCTCACACCAGATCCACTGAGGAGCTCAGGAAAGCTGGGCCATCAACTTCTAAACCGTGGCTGCCCGGAGGGCACCTTGTCCACCCTACCTGTGCAAACCCCCCAGGTGTGAGAGGAGCTGCGGCTCCAAACCCCTCCAGGAGGAGGAAAGAGGGATTGAAAGGGATTAACCCCATCCTTACCACGTTGATGAAGACCATGGTGGCTGGCTTCATCCTGTAGGACACGGGGATGGAGATGAGCCTGCCCAGGGTGATGAAGCCCCAGAAGAGGCTGGGCAGGTACCCGGCCACCTTGTGCACCACGGCCAGCGGCTCCTCCACGGCGTAGCTGTACACGAAGCCCGAGTACTCTCCCTGCAGGAAAAACCACCCTGTCACGTCGTTGTAGGACATGAAAAAGAGGTGAGACACTCCAAATATTTCAGAAGGCAAAGAGCATAGGAAAAAACTTCATTGTCTAATTCTTACTACCTTTTTGTAAGGTGTTCTGATACAGATTTAACGTGGTTGGTGAACAGGAACGACACCTCTCTAATCCCATTGGTTAAACCAGAAAAACAGCTGAAATGTTTTGAGAACTAGAAAAGCAAAACCCCACCTGGAAAAGGATTGTTTTGAGAAGGGATAGTTGTTTGCCAAGATTGTTTTGAGAAGATGTTTTCTTGATAAATTTTCCTTGGGCCAAAGTCAGCAGCTGTCAGGCTGAAATCTCTCAGACCCAGAAATATCAGACCCACCCTGTCACATCCCCGTGGGGACTTCAGGCTCCTCTGTCCCTCAGTTACTCCTGGTGGAGAGGTCACCCATGGTGGAACCCCTTCCCAAGGGTTTGCAGATCCACCAGCAGCAGGACGTGGGGTTTAGTCTGTCCTAAAAGGGCAAAGCTCCACAGCTATTCCAGGGAAAAGCCCAGTCTGCAGAGATCCTCCCTCCCCCAGGGGCTGCCCTGCCCTCCTGGAGTTCCACACTCTCCAAACGTCACATTTAGAGCTCAGGGTTGGTTATCCTTGGAGATGGAGAGCCTGGGACACTCCCATACCTGTGTCACCCCTCTCACCATTAACCCCTGAGCTCCTGGGGGTGTCACAGGCGTTTGGAAGGAAAAAATCCGGAGATTTGGGCAACTGAACTCACCACGATCCCGTCAGTCATGAAGAGAACCAGAGCCCCAGTGATGTGCACGGCAAAATAGGTGAAGGAAGCCCCTCGGAAGTTTTGGCTTTGGCAGCAGCTGAACAAATCCTCATGACCTGTGGAGAACAATGCAAAGCAAACTTGACCAGAACGTCCCCCCGGGGCTGGGTGGCTGCCAGCCCTCAGTGGAGTTTGCTTTGTGGGACAGTTGCAGGACAGACCCAGCCAGGAGCCTGAACGTGGGGCACTGCTGGCCTTGGGGGGCTCCACCTCACCTTTACCTTCCTCTAAGCTTCCAGAAGGAAATGGGAACGGGTATTGGGTCTGCCCACAGCCTGGGATCCTGGATTTCTGCACCCCAAAATCCTGGATTTCCACACCCCAAAATCCTGGATTTCCACACCCCAAAATCCTGGTTCTTTGGGATACCTGCTGCCCACACTCCCAGGGATCCTGGCTCTTCACACTCCAAAATCCTGGGCTCTCCACACCCCAGAATCCTGAATCTCCACACTCCAGAACCCTGAATCTCCACACCCCAAAATCCTGGATCTCCGCACCCCAAAATCCTGAATCTCCACACCCCAGAATCCTGAATCTCCACGCCCCAAAATCCTGAATCTCCACGCCCCAAAATCCTGAATCCCTGCACCCCAAAACCCTGGATTTCCGCACCCCAGAATCCTGAATCTCCACGCCCCGGGATCCTGGATTTCCGCACCCCAGAATCCTGAATATCTACTCCCCAAAATCCTGGGCTCTCCGCACCCCAAAATCCTGGATTTCCGCACCCCGGGATCCTGGCTTTCCGCACTCCAAACCCCTGGATTTCCGCCCCCCAAACCCCTGGATTTCCGCCCCCCAAACCCCTGGATTTCCGCCCCCCAAACCCCTGGATTTCCGCCCCCCAAACCCCTGGATTTCCGCCCCCCAAACCCCTGGATTTCCGCCCCCCAAACCCCTGGATTTCCGCCCCCCAAACCCCTGGATTTCCGCCCCCCAAACCCCTGGATTTCCGCCCCCCAAACCCCTGGATTTCCGCCCCCCAAAATCCTGGGCTCTCCTGCCACTTCCCTTACTGCAGCTGCTCCTGCCCCTCTTCCCATTTTGGGGCTCCACACTTCTGACCCCCCCTCCCAGGCAATGAAAGCCCCACCACGGCACTCCTGGCCCAAATCCCCCCATCCCTGGAGCCGTCCCACGGGAGAGCCCTGCCCAGGAGAGCTCCCATTCCTTGGAGAATGGAAATTGCAGCCAACAAGGGACCTTTGGGAATGGGGGACACACACACAGAGCTTGGCATCACCCCGGAGCCTTCCCGCCAGCACCTCCCCACATCTCAACTCCCCCTCACCTTCAGGAATTCCCTGAAATTCCCTTTTGCTGCCCAGGGGCAAAGCCATCTTTCCAGGAATAACACAGAACACTCCCCAGTAGTCCTAAACCATATTTACATCCGAGATTCACTGTTTACCCAAAGGATTGACTCTGACACGTCTCTCCTGGGTAGGAAAGAACAATGTCACCATTGTCCCCAAGCCAGGGTGCAGCCATGAGCTCAAGAGCAAACTATTGCTGGATTTCACTTTTCCCCTCAAACAAGGGAGGGGAAATGTATTATTTCTTATTCCCTTCTGATAAAAACCAGTGTCTGCAGCACAATGACCACTCTTAAACTGAATAATCAGTGAGAAATGTGACCCAAAATTGGGAGGAAATGACGGGGCTCAACTGCCACGTGTCCCTGAAGGGCTGGGGGGCCCAGGTTTGGCTTTAGGATGGCTTGGAGAAACATGGAATGGAGAAACACAGCCTGGAGACCTCATTAGGATTGGGATACCAATCTCTGTTCAAGATTCCATCTAATTTGAGGGCAGTTGGGCACCAAATGGATTGTTTGGGTATTCCTGGATAAGATCCCTGCGCAGGCTCTGCAACGTTTCCTCCTCAGACGGCGGCGCTGCATCTCTCATTACACCCAGACACGCTCAAATACGGCTTTTTCTCCCCAAAATCCATCAGAGAGGCATGTCCAGCTCACCTGCAGCTGTGTGGGGTCTCTGGGCAGCGGTGGAGAGCTCGTCCTTGTCCCCAGGCCGTGTCTCCAGGGCCAGCTCGTCGGCTGACAGCAGCGGGTGGCTGCTGCCGTTGAAGCACGGCACCATCCGCTCCTTGTAGAGCAGGAAGAACACGGCGATGGGCACGGGCAGCTGGGGAGGCCACAGAGGGGTGGGTGAGCACCTGGACATCCCAAAAACACAGCCCAGCTGCCCCAGCAGCAGCCTTTTGAGGTGCTGTGCTCAGATCCCGCAGGGGAGGTGCCCGAAGGGAATTCTGAGAGCAAGGAGAGATGGGGATGGGGCAAGGAGAGATGGGGATGGGGCAAGGAGATGCTGAGGGAGGGATGGAGGCTGGCTGGGACAGGAGGGAGGGGAAGAAAGGGAGGAAATTGGCAGAAAAGTCTCCTGATCTGCTGAGGCATCCCCAGCCAGTGCCAGGTTCCAGCATTCACCTGGAAATGGGCACAGGGACCCTGAGACAAATCTCCCAAAGTGCCAGCCTGGCCCTGCAAACCCCAAACGTTCTGGTGTCCAAGCCTGGGCTGCTCCTGCCCAAAGAACGAGCCCACAGAGCAGCTGCCTCCTGTGGAGCAGTGGGAGCTGCAGTGGGAGCTGCATTCCCAGTTGCAGCTGGAATTCTGCGGGAAGGAAGAGGGAGCTGCTGCCAGCCCTGTCCCCAGCCATTAGCAGGGGTTGCTCAGCACCTCCTGAGAGAGGAGCCCGTGGTTCCCAGGCCAACAGGGACAGCTCTGCTGCAGCCCAGCGACCTCCAGCAGCCCCTTGGCACAGCCTGAGCAGAGCAGGGAGGGTCCAGCACAGCTCTGAGCTCCCCTGTGCATCCAGGGATGCTCCAGGATCCCACCGCGGTCCCCGCAGTCCCACCCCGCATCCCCCCCGGATCCATGGGGCAGCAGGATCCCCTGGCACGGTGATCCCATGGGATGAGCCCGCTCCCAGCACACACCCACGACTCCGTGGTGCCTCCAAATCCACAGGGAATGGCAATTTTTTTCCTGGTGAGGAAACAGAGGGAAGCGAACGAAGCCCTCCCATCTCCTCCCAGCACAACCCAGCGGTGTTTACACTGCAACCAACTGGGGGAGAAAGCCAGGAAATCCTAAGTGACAGCTCATTCCCTTGTTTTCTACATGGCTGGGAGCAAGTGTGAGCTCCAGCTCCAAATTTCCTGCCTTTTGTTGGCTCGTGGCATGATTTAAATGTATGGAGAATTCCCCCCCTCCCTCACACCCCGCCCCTCGCGCCTGAATTCATTTATGAGGCCTGCATTGTTCTGGGAACAATGGGAATAGGAACAGTGAGTTCGGTCCCATGGAAGAAAAACGCATTTGCTTGATAGTTCTGATCCTTCCGGAGGTCAGGACCAGATTTCATTCTTCTGAATTGCAGATTTAGCAAAAATATTCCTCCCCCCAGAGGGCCTGGCTGTGCAGATAACAGCGCTGGGCACTCCCAGCCTCGAGGAGCTGTGCAGGACACGGCCCCAGTTTGGGATTCCCCCATTCCCAGTCCCATTGTGGGTCTATCCCTGCGCCCCAGTTTGGGATTCCCCCATTCCCAGTCCCATTGTGGGTCTATCCCTGCGCCCCAGTTTGGGATTCCCCCATTCCCAGTCCCATTGTGGGTCTATCCCTGCGCCCCAGTTTGGGATTCCCCCATTCCCAGTCCCATTGTGGGTCTATCCCTGCGCCCCAGTTTGGGATTCCCCCATTCCCAGTCCCATTGTGGGTCTATCCCTGCGCCCCAGTTTGGGATTCCCCAATTCCCAGTCCCACTGTGAGTGTATCCCTGAGCCCCAGTTTGGGATTCCCCCATTCCCAGTCCCACTGTGGGTCTATCCCTGGGCCCCAGTTTGGGATTCCCCAATTCCCAGTCCCACTGTGGGTCTATCCCTGCTCCCCAGTTTGGGATTCCCCCATTCCCAGTCCCACTGTGGGTCTATCCCTGCTCCCCAGTTTGGGATTCCCCCATTCCCAGTCCCATTGTGGGTCTATCCCTGCTCCCCAGTTTGGGATTCCCCCATTCCCAGTCCCACTGTGGGTCTATCCCTGCTCCCCAGTTTGGGATTCCCCCATTCCCAGTCCCACTGTGGGTCTATCCCTGCTCCCCAGTTTGGGATTCCCCCATTCCCAGTCCCATTGTGGGTCTATCCCTGCTCCCCAGTTTGGGATTCCCCAATTCCCAGTCCCACTGTGGGTCTATCCCTGGGCCCCAGTTTGGGATTCCCCCATTCCCAGTCCCACTGTGGGTCTATCCCTGGGCCCCAGTTTGGGATTCCCCAATTCCCAGTCCCACTGTGGGTCTATCCCTGCTCCCCACACCCTCACCTTCAAATCCTGCAGGTCCTTTTTGTTTCAACCAGCCTGGGACATTTTTAGGATGTCCCACCCATGGCTGTGGCCACCACGCTGGATCCCCCACCCCATCCCTGACCATCCCTCCTGGACAGCCACATTTAGGTGCCACAACCATTTTCTCCCAGAATTCCTTCCCAGGGTATTTTTGCTGCTTTTTTGTGGGTTTTTTTGTTTGTTTGGGTTTTTTTGACAAGATTTTCTCTTCCCAAGGGAAAAAGGTTCACCAGAGCATCCCCCACCAGGAGCCAAGGGCCAAGCAGAGCCCTCAATTCCCTACACCCAACGCTCCAGCTCCACTTCCCAAATTCCCAGAGCTGTCCCCTCCCTCCCCTGGCAGCTTTTATCCACCCTTAAAAACTCAACAAGTTTTTGCTGCATCCCCCAGCTCAGCGTGGGGATATTCCAGCTCCTTCCTTCCCTCCCGCTGCTATTTCAGTCTGTTCCCCCCAGGAATCCGGGATTATTCCCTGCCATTGTGTCCCAGGCTCCTTCAGAGCACAATGGAGTGTCCCACACTTCCCCTGGGGAAGCACCTTCCGGACAAACACAGCCCTCTCCGAGGAACATTCCCCTGATTTTCAGCCCCTTGCAAAGGGCTGGGTGATGAAATCTCCCTTCTGTGGGAGAACTGAATTTTAAAATATGGGGGGTTTGTTCCAAAATCGGGATGAAAAGGCAAAAAAATTGTTCTCGTCGAGTGAAAGATTTTGGCTGGGAGCGATCCAAGCGCTTTGTTTTGATTGTGCTGAGCTGCCTCATTTTCCCAAAGCAAACCCATTTTGCTTCAAAAACATCGGCACAACTCCGCTGTCAGCTCTGCACAGAGCACTTGTGCCAGAGTCAGATTGAGACATTTCCACTCTAAACAAAAGCAAGAGCTCGAAATGAATCATTTCAGCTCGTGCCTTGTCAGAATCCATACAAAAACCGGGATGGAAATGTGGGATTTGGCCGTTTTATAACCAAGCTGCTGCTGCTGCTGGTTTCCATTTAAATTGTTAACTCTTTTCATCCACATCCCTGGAGGTTTAAAACCCCCTTCCCATCATCTTCCTCTGCTGTTTCCACCTTGAAAAGGGTCAGCAGTTCGGAGCTGAGCTGCTCCCAGCATCTCCAGTGGGTTGGGGTGGTTTAAACATGGAATAAAATCAGGATTTGGGGATTTGGGAAAGGCAATCACAGCTTGGCTCAGGAGCTGAGCACACCCAGCTCCCCGCTCTGTGTTTGTTATTTAACCCTTATCCCAAAACCTCCCAGCCTCCCTTCCACATTCCTGCTGTTCCTCCACAGCCTGTGGGAATCCTGGGAATTCTGTATTCCACCCACCCGCCCGTGCATGCAGCGTGTCCTGATGCACAAACCCAGCTCAAACCCACGGCCTGTGGTGCCACCCTACCCCCAAAATACCCCCAGGACACTGCTGGGGACAGAGAGGGGTCTGGGAATTCCCCTGGGTGCTCCCAAAATCACACACATCATCGGGTTCAAAGCAGGTGTTAAACTCTGCTTCCAAACTAAATCGGTTTGCTCGGGATCCGCTGGCTCTGGAGTAATTAAAAATGTACATTTCCCACGGCACAGACAGAGCTGCAGGTAATTAAAGCTGCCTCTCCTCCCAGGCTGGGCCTTTTTTGGGTAACTCTGCCCAGAAACTCATCCCAGCACCTGCCCGAGCTCCTCCCACAGGGAGCTGGGAGGGCCTGAAAACCCCTGGATGGGGGAAAGTGGGGATGTTTTAATAATTTAATAAATGGGGAGAGCCCAAGGAAAAGACCTGCAGCTCCCTTTGGCCGGTGCTGGGGCAGGGGTGGCAAACCAAGGGCTGCTTTGGTGGCCAGGGACAGGAGAAGGACAATCTGTGCATCCTCAGGCTCTGGGAGCTGAATTCCAGAGGGAAGGAGCTGCCAGGCAAGGATCCCCCATTTTACTGCAGGAGCCCCTCCGGTGGGAACAAGGGACACCAGATCCCTCATCTCCCCCTCGAAGGAAGGACTTGACATCTGCTGTGACCTCCAGGGAAAACAATAAACAGAGAGAGGCCCTGATCACCTCTGTGCCATCATCCAGTTCACTGATGGGCACTTTCCTGGGAATATCCCTGCAAATCCCCTCCTGCCAGGCCATCCCCGCGCCACCAGCTCCTCCCCAGCTGAGCAGGAAGGAAAAACTCCGCATGTGAGCAGAGTTTGCTGGTCCAGCTCCAGCCTGGGAGGTGCTGGAGGTACCAACTGCTCCCCAAACAAACCCCAGGATCGATCCCAGCGCATCCAGCGGCGAAGCGCCCCGACAAAAACGGGGATTTGGCACCACAGGAACCTCCCATCACCAAAACACCACGGAGCCCCGCAGATCCAGGGACACTCCCAGCACTCACATTGATGAGGGCCATGATCCAGAAGGCGTAGGACACGCGTGTCACCACCATGCCCTTCATGGGCAGGTCGTAGCGGGACAGGTTGCCGGGGTGGTGGGGCAGCAGGGACTTGCGGATGTGCGGGAGGTTGCTGGAGGCGTTGGCCGTGCCGTTGGCCAGGATGCAGTTGGTGTCCGACAGGAAGGGGTCGGCGATCAGGGGGCTCAGCAGAGCCCCGAAACCCACGAAGAAGTGCAGGGCCTGCAAGAGGTGACACAGTGGAGCAGGAGGGTGGCAGAGCACCCAGCTCCTCCTCCTCCTCCTCGGAATCACGGAATTAATTAGGATGGAAAAGGTTTTTGAGGTCATCGCGTCCCAACCTGTGACCTGACACCACCTGGTCACCAGACCTGGGTGTCACCTTCCTCAGACACCTCCAGGGACGGTGATGCCACCATCCCAGTGCCCAACCACCCTTTTTGGGAAGGAATTCTTCCAAAATCCATCCTAAAACTACCTGGGGGTGTGAGGGCCCCACAGTGTCATAGTCAGGCTTCCCTCAAACACCTCCAGGGATGGTGATGGCACCATCCCAATGCCCAACCACCCTTTCCGGGAAGGAATTCCTCCCAAATTCCATCCTCAACCTGCCCAGAGCAGTGAAGGCCCCATAGAGCCATGGTCAGGCTTCCCTCAAACACCTCCAGGGATGGTGATGGCACCATCCCAATGCCCAACCACCCTTTCCGGGAAGGAATTCCTCCCAAATTCCATCCTCAACCTGCCCAGAGCAGTGAAGGCCCCATAGAGCCATGGTCAGGCTTCCCTCAAACACCTCCAGGGATGGTGATGGCACCATCCCAATGCCCAACCACCCTTTCCGGGAAGGAATTCCTCCTCAAATCCATCCTCAACCTGCCTGGGCGGGGTGAGGGCCCCTCTCTCACCTGCAGGAAGATGGCAGAGTCCTTCTGGTAGATCTTGACCAGCTGCATGTTGGAGATGGTGTCGATGCAGCCCATGGCCAGCCCGGCCACGGCCATGACCACGGCCAGCACCACCACGTTGTGGCACAGCGGGATGATGGCGAACACCAGCGAGATGGCCAGCGACGAGGCGAACAGGGCCAGCAGGGACTGGGCCAGCCTGGGGCAGGGAAAGGCAGGACACAATCAGTGCCACCACCAGAGCAGCAGCCACACCCCCCCCACCTCGCCCTGGGAATTGCAGCTCCCCCAGTTTTTCTGGTGAGAGGAGGGAGATGCTCCACACCCCGGTGTCACACCTGCAGCCAGCCCGGGGCGCTGCCACCTCCTGCCTGCAGGGTGATGTCCCCTCCAAGAGGCAGATTTTCCACCCAGCTCTTGAGGAGAAGAACAACCATCCCTCCAGACCTGTATTTGAGGCAGAATAACAACCTGTCCTTTCTAGGGGGGCACGGAAAGGGATGTGTGGCTGTGCAGGAGAGGCCACATCCCGACTTTTGAGCAGACCCAGGGTGTTCCTGCTGCAGGGCTGGCTCACAGCAGAGCTGGGGGCAATCCCAGAGCTGCCTGGATGTGCTGAGCTGCTCCCAGGGAGTGCAGGGCAGCCTCTGCACCTCCCTCTCCCTGCCCTGGGCCTTGTTCTGGCAGCACCATCCCTGCTCCCCAGGACCCTTTTATTCTCCTTCCACAGCCCCGTGCGTGTCACCAGCCCCCAGGGACAGCCCTGCTCTGTCCCTGCCCCCAGATCCCCATCTCCTGGAGGCTTCTGGAGCTCTCGGGACACTTCACTTGTCACTGCCACCTTTTGTCGCTCAGGGAGCAGCACAGAATGAGCTCCCCAGGGCTGGGGATGTGTCCCCTCCCAGGGCTGGCAGTGACCAGCGTGGCCCCGGGGCTGCCAAGAGGGAGGGAAGGAGGGGAAGGAGGGGAAGGAGGGGAAGGAGGGGAAGGAGGGGAAGGAGCAGAGAGATGGAGCTGGAAAGGCACAGCAGGCAGCCAGTGGCACCGGCAGGTCCCTGTCCCAGCCCGGGGTGGTGGCAGTTGGTAATTAGTGGTAATTGGGGGATGTGGGTCTGAGCAGTGCTCAGGGACATCCCCAGCAAGGAAAAACCCTCAAACCCTGCTCCACACCCCCAGCCAGGCTGGAGAAGGCGCTGAGGAGGAGGAGGAGGGTGGAGGAAGCCCAGCTGCCAACCCTCCTGTCCTGCCAGGACAGCCTGGCCATGGCCTTGTCACTGCCCCTGGCCCTGGCCATGTCGCTGTCCCTGGACCATGTCACCAACCCTGCCCTGTCACTGCCCCTGGCCCTGTCACTGCCTCTGGACCATGTCACTGCCTCTGGACCATGTCACTGCCCCTGGCCCTGTCACTGCCTCTGGACCATGTCGCTGCCCCTGGACCATGTCATTGCCTCTGGACCATGTCACTGCCTCTGCACCATGTCGCTGCCCCTGGACCGGGTCATTGCCTCTGGACCATGTCGCTGCCCCTGGACCGGGTCATTGCCTCTGGACCATGTCGCTGCCCCTGGACCCTGTCACTGCCCCTGGCCCTGTCACTGCCCCTGGACTATGTCACTGTCCCTGGCCCTGGCTCTGTCACTGCCCTCATCCATCAGCAGCCCCACAGTGACCTGGCCCTCCATGTCCTGCTCGCTGCTCCTGCTGGAGCAAACGGGCCAAGGACACCTCTCCTGCATCCCCTGCACCTCCTGCTCCTCCCCTGCACCTCTCAGCTCCCCTGGCCGTGCCAGAGCCTCGCAGTGCCCGGCCCAGCCCAGGGCAGGAGCAGACAATATTTTGCCAAGCTGTGACTACTGCTGGTCCTCTGACAGCAGAGCCGTGGGATTTCTGGGGGAGGGAAGGAGGGAGGGAGGCCGCCGGGCGAGATGTGCACAGTCACGGCAGGAGAAGCGCCTGGCAAATGAGAGAGGAGCAGCTCCGAGCCTGGAGAGCCGAGGCTGCTCCCCCCGGGGTGCAGAGCAGCGGGGACAGAGGCAGAGGCACCAGCAGCTGGTGAAGCCAAGGCCAGGAGCGATGGGAAAACCTCAGGGAGCATTCCCAAAACGCCTCCTGTGCAGAACCCCCCAGCCTGGCTGGGGAGCAGCTTCATCACCGGAGCAAAACCCTCACTGGGGGGGATGATACGTCCTTAATGAGCATCAAAAATGTCACCCCGGGTAACAATTCCTGCCTCCAGCCTTGGGTTAATGACACAATTGTACCCCCTGGAAATGCCACCAGCCCAGGGTGGCACCCAGCCCTGCTGGCCCTGGCATGAGGGGGGGCCAAGGTGCCAGGTCGAGGCCCCCAGGTGGGCTTGGGGGACCCAACTCAGCACCCAGCTCAGCACTGAATGCTTTCCTGAGGCTCAAAACCCTTGGGAAGCTCTGGAAATGAGGCACCCCGTGAATTCAGCATGTCCTGATTGATGCCAAACCCCTGCAAAGGGCTGGAAAAGCAGCCCTGATGTCACCGCCTGCTCTCTGTGTCCCCAGCACAGCTCTGGCACGGCCCAGGGCAGGCTCCACTCCAGCAGGGTGTGAAACGAGCCTTGCAATGCCCCAAATTTCATTTCAGGAGCACCCAGAGCCTGTCCTGCCTCCATCACCAGCCTGCAGCTGCCCGGGACAGCTTTGGGCTGATCTCCAGAGGATGGGGATGGGCAATTCCACAGCCAACCCTGCAGCCCCAGCCAGCAAAGCCTCCCCTGTCCTTCCCAGGTGGATTTGGGAACCCCCAAAACCTCGGTGCTCCCGTTGCAGCAGGATCTCTTCAGCTCCCGGCACAGCTTTTCTTTTCCCCCCCACCTCAGGGAGCGTTTTCCAAATCCCTCACATCAAGAAGAAAAATGATAATCAGGCCGACTCAGACTTGCAAAACCGATCATTCCCAACCCAAAGGCCCGAGGGGACAAGGTGAGGACGTGGAGGAGGTGAGGATTATCCCAAAGCAGCCTCCAGGTGCCCTTGTCTCCTGCAGGAAGCAGGGCCAGGCTCGGGGAGTTTTGTGTCCCCGAGGGGCTCATCCTGTGCTGCTCTCTGAGCGACAAAAGGTGGCAGTGACAAGTGAAGTGTCCCGAGAGCTCCAGAAGCCTCCAGGAGATGGGGATCTGGCGGCAGGGACAGAACAGGGCCGTCCCTGGGGGCTGGTGACACGCACAGGAGCTGTGGAAGGAGAATAAAAGGGTCCCATCTCCTCAGCCCTGCAGGAATGGGGTGGATCACGCTGAGAGGAGCCTGCCCAGGGCTCCAGCACAGCTCCAGTTTCCCCAGTACCCTCCTCATCTCTGTCCAAACCCCTGGGACAAGCCCAGGGCTGCCCCAAACCCTGGGAGCAAAAGCCAATTTTCAACAAGACACAAAAATGCTGATTCTGAATAAAAAAACATCCCAACACAAATCTAGGGCACTCTGGTGCTTCTGTCACCAGTGTGTGCAGGACTTTAACCTCACAATTCAAGCCTGAAATGCAACAAAATGGGGAAGGAAAGTGAAATGCAGGTGCACAGAGCTCCCCACTGGAGCTGGCAGTGCCAGGGGTGGGAATTTCCCCCAAATTTCACCTCCCTCTCGTGTGTCTGAGCCCAGGCTGGTCCTCCCAGCTCTCCCATCCCATCTGTGGGGCTGCTCCTGCAGCCCCTCACCCCATCAGGGGCTCCTGGGAGTCTTCTCCGGGTGATTCCAGGCAAGAGGAGTCCACAGGGCTCAGCTCCTGTTCTCCAGGGCTCTCGGTGCTCCTGGAGCTCCCCCAGCAGCAGCAGGGACCGAGCAGGGATCAAACCCCAACCCCAGGGATGCAAACCCCCGGGGAAAAGCTGCATTTCCTGCGGCAGAGCTGCTCACACATCCCAGCAAAGCCCGGGGGAGCAGCAGCCTGAGAGCTCAAACCGCATTTCTGGGGGAGCTGCTCCCCCAGCCCCGGCTCTGCACCCCAAAAAGCTCAGGGAAGGGACCAGCAGCAATCCCAGGACTCCAGGACAGAGCAGCAGAATGGTTCCTCCATCCCTCGGGGGGCCTGGCAGTGGCAAAACTTTGTATTTCCTTGAAATCTCGCACGAGAGGGAATTTTGGAGCTGCCTTGTGCTGAAGGGACAGAGCAGCACTAAAATCCCTCCTCTCCCAGTGCTCCAGGAACAGCGCCCAGCAGCTCCTCTGGGGACAGGAGAACCTGGATTTAGGTGCCACCACCCACTCCTGCCCCAGACCCCGGCACTGCTGCCCCTCCCGGGTCACCCAGACCGATTTAACCCAAAGGAAGCAGCAAAGTCTGCGCCCCTCAGGCACCACGAATCACACTCAGCTCGCAGCCAGACTCCAGGGATGCTCCAGAGCAGCTTTCCATCTCCTAACTGGAAAAGATGACCTGTCCAGTGCTCCTCCCTGCCTGGCACCGAGGCCCCGAGGGCGGCCTGATTTGATTTATAAAGCCTTGGCAGGACAGCTCACTCCATCCATCCCTGAAGAAGGGATTGTACCGGAGCTCCTGGAGCCGGAACTATTATTATTCCCGCTCCTTTGGAGGCTGCAAGGCTCTGAGTAACCCCCCCACAACACTCACAAGCTCCAAATATCCCAAATATTCCCTCCTGCCTGCCTGGCAGGGCTGTCAGTCCCCAGTGGGGCTCACAGGCGCTTCACAAATCCCTTTTTCTCCAAAATCCCGAACACATCCTGGTTCACAACCAGCACCGAACACATTTTTTGTTCCCCCCACACCAAAGTGCAGCTGCCAGAGTTCAAAGTTTGGGAGTCTCCAAGCACAAAACCCCCGATGGGTTTTGCGTCCCCAGGAGCCAGAGCTTTGGGAAGGAGCCGACAGCAGGAATTCTGCCTTTTCCTTCCCTGCTCCTCCAAGCATATGGGAGGCAGCCCGGGCGCTGGCAGAGGCTCTGCTGCTGACCCAGCACTGCCGGAGCTGTGGCAGAGCTGTCCCCAGGCGCTGTCCCCAGCCCCCTGTGCCCCGCTCGTCCCCTCCTCCCCGGGGACAGGACAGCTCCGTGTCCCACCCCGGCGGTTCACAGGTGCTCCAACACCTTCGCCACCAGCCAGGGCCGCCCTCAATTCACGAACGTCTGACGCTAAGAGGTTTGAAAGGAGGTTTTTAAAGGATTTGTGGGGAATTCTCCCGTCTCCACCTCAGCCCCACACACACACACGGAGCTGACACGTTACATCACCGCCCCGAGCATCGGGGTGGTGGCAACGTAAATAATCAGCTGATCCTCGGAGCTGTCACCAAGCCCCAAATCAAACGCCTCCCTGGCAATCTTCAGGCTTGAGCCAGCGTGGTTTATTTATTTGCAGCACATCCTGGACGCGAGGCTGGCTGCGAATCCCTGTTCGGGTGTCTCGGTGGCCTCTCAAGGTCCCTGCTGAGCCCCCGAGCCCCTGGCCCGGTGTCCCCCCCCGGCTCAGCCAGACCACGAGGACCACTCGCATCTCTCCACGTGTTCGCCCCAACTCCTGAAAAACGCGGCGCTGCCCCCATTTCCGACGCCGAGGTTATTAAAACACACTGCCAAAAATATTTTTTTGGCGATCAACAACCAAGGTTAAGGGAAAAAAAAAAAAAAAAAAAAAAAAAGAAAAAAAAAGAAAAACCCTCGCGGGAAGTTCTAGGCTGGAACTTCACGCTGAGGCTGTGGCTGCGCCGAGCTCCAGGGAGCGGCGGCTCCTCTCCGAGGGGATGGAAGCGCAGCGGGAGCGGAGCAGCGGCTGCCCGAGGGAGGGAAACCCCCTCCCCTCCGAGGCCGAGACGGCTGCGGACCCTCCGCGACGCCCCCCGCGCTGGCTTCCACTCGGGAATGGTTTTCCCACGCAGCTTCCCGGCTCAGCCCCGCCACCCC
>WAAE01024864.1:0-41270 GCA_013400495.1 Nicator chloris
AAAACAAAAATAAACCAATAAAAAAAATAAATTCATAAATAAAGCAAAATTGGCCTTGTGCATGCCTGACATTGTAGGATCCTAAATTTGCTAGGTATATTATTGATACTGAAGAAATTTGGTTCCCTGGTGTCCTTGGTAATAAAGTAAGAATAGGAACCTCACAAAGTTTCACATAATACTTTTTCTGGTTCCAAGTCTGTATGGTGTCACCTATGGGTTATTAGCAAAAGCCCAGAAGTAAAAAACAACCTTTTTATTTAATCTCCAGAAGTGCAAAGAATTCCATTTTTATGAATAAGGATGCACACATAATGTCAGAAGCATCTTCACAAACACTGAGGCTGTGTTTATTTAACAATAATCTTCTCCCCTTAAAAGTCTAAAGGCCACAGATATGTTTGATGCCCACTCTACCTAAAACATCCAAGTGTGCATGTTACATATAAGTAAGGAACCCCTTAGTTCTCTGGGGCAAGCAAACTCCACAATTTTAAAGTTCTTTGTCAAATGCATCTCCAAGCACTACGAGTTTAATAGGGTCCTGGACACCTAGAATGTCTCATTCTTTCTAGATAAAATAAAGATTCATTAAAATTACACTGAGTATTGGAAATTGATATTAAACTCTTCAACAGAGCAAAAGAATCTGCCTGAAATTACATTTTTCCTAACATGATTGTTTCCCCTTTGGTTTTCATTGTTGTTAAAAAAATGATTAAAATTTTATACATGTAGTTTACCTGTTTCACAGGTTATATTTTCCAAATGTAATCATTGTTCACATTCAGTTAGGCTTTACAAAAATTTACCTACCATTCACGTCATCTTTGAAACAAGCATGTGTTTCAAGCACATATCTACAAATATTCTTAATTTTTCTTACATGCTTCTCTCTTGGGATAAAGGGCTCATTCATAAAGTGGAATTTTCTATTTTGAAGAAGTGGGTTGTGTTAGATTTTTGTACTACAAAAATTAAAATTCCTTTCTCATTGAAATCTGTGATCTGACATGATGCAAATACCCTGTCACACTCTTCCAAGCACATTCCTGGTCTTCTGCTGACAGTCATATTTACTTCCACTTCCACAGCTTCACTCATGCCCATTCACTCTGAATCAGGCTTTGTGCTTGGCTGATCACACTGAATGAAAACCATCCTTTGCCTTTTAAACTTTTTATTCACAACCATTGGTGTTTCTTTATTCATATTCTCTCCTTCACATATCCATCGTGCATTACCTCAAGGTACTTTCAGCCTTAAATTTTAAGACCTGATTTAGGGAAAAAAAAAAAAAAAAAGAATCAGTGGAATTGATATCTTTAAGAGAAAAGTCCACTTCCTGGATTTTCTTCTTTCTTGGAAAAAAAAAATGGAATGTTTTGGCAAACCGGGAAATGTGTGGAAAAATACTACAATGGTTGTTTCTGGGGCTGCTCACCAAGGGCTCTTATAATGAATAACTCACCCTCTAAAGATGTATTGCCTGAGTTGGTCACTCACAGTATACTGCATTACTGAGTGTGGCTAAGAATGACAACGACTAACACCCAGATCTGTAGTCGAGGTTATTCACTCTCATCTGAGCCATCCTGCCTCTGGATATCAACAGCAACACTTGTGGGGCTGCTATGGCATTCAGAGAAATGTTCCTGGAGTGATACAGGAACAGGGCAAGCTCACAATGTAGTTTTAAGACAGTGCTATTTTCTTGCTAAAGTTCATCTGTTATTTCAGAAATTAGAGGTATTAAAAATTAAATCAGCCATCTTTAAATCTCTACAAAAGGCTTATGGATATCTAACATGAGGACTTCTCTGTATCCTTGGGTCTGTGAATTTGAATTATGTCTAAACCATTACAACTTCCTTAATTTGAAGCCTAGTCTCACCTTTGATAAATTCATGCAAACCAACACAGCAGTGTGTGAATGTCTATCACCTATAGATGGTTTTAATAAACTAGACTTAGTTTCATCATCCAGCAATACAGTACTACAGGCTTTAAAGGGCAACATGAACCTTCTTTTGTTTGCCTATCAAAGACCTATTAACATAGATCTTAGAGTACAGCACCCTGACTAAAGAATTGTAACACCTCTACTTTATAACTTAGATGTGGAAAGACATGGCTATCTCTTTTTCAATTCCATTATTCTGATGGATCATAATAGTGCAACTGCTGCAGAGTGACTGATGCAGCACTCCCAGTCTGGGTCCCAGGTGGAGAAACTTGTGTTTTACGTTATTCAGGAATGTCCATGACTCAGTATTCCTGCTGAAGTTACAGACAGTGAGTGCATACAAATGCACCTCTCCCCTCACTCTTCCCCACTGAATGCAGGGGTTATTTGTGAGCACGTGGAACTTTCTGTAAATCTTTAGATAGCTTTATTCCAATATAACTTACTCTAGAGTTTAGGACGGACTGGGTTTTCTACTGAGATGGGTATTTTTCAGTCCTCAGCTGACACAAAGGGGATGAGGGTGTTGAATTTTGTGTCATAAAAAATGAGTGCAGTGTATGCATCAGGTGTAGATGACCTGGTTCATGGAATGCTCTTTATTCTCTTAGTGTGCTCAACATCATAGTTTTCTAGCAAATATTCATTAAGATTAATTAACATATCCTCATCTTAATTCCTCTGAAGTAAGAAGTTTGATCCTCACCTCACACAAGTTTCTTTAAATATTTTGTAAATAGTTGCAGTCTCAACTCCAAAACACACTTACTTCCTCCACGTCCACTATTTTTTGATGCCTTATTGTTCTGCCTTCCACCCTTACTTCTCTGCAATACAATAGTTTATCTATTACTCCCCTCTTGTTAATCTGAGAGTTGGGAATACACTATGCTATTGAAAAGGAATAAATCTATAGATATTTATTTAATTTTTTCATTTATCAGATGTTAAATACTGTATTGGTAGACTGTTTATTTATAAATTGATTAGGCATTCGGCTATCAGGTCATCCACTGTGAACATTTTAGTAAGAAATATTTGCGTGCTGAAGGGTTATGTTTCATTAAGATTCAACACATTCATTCACAGAACAGCTCACTGTGGAATCAAATGAGGTTCTTACTTATAAATTGGTACAAACAAGCTACAATTAATAGACAGATATAAATATACACATATGTATTTATGGCATCAACAAAATAATTAATATATATAATATATATTTATATATATGCATCCACATGAAAAATCTTTTTGTACCATTATAACTATTCAGTATATTTGCAATAAAGTTTTACATATGTTATATTACTACTATACAGCAATAAATTCATTACATAAATAAAGCTCTATATACATACAAACTACATATGCCACACAGACACCTTATATTTGTAGCTACATATGTGTATATATACCCAAAATATATCTGCCTGCATGTATTCACACATTCTAAAATGAATATCACTTTTCCATCATTGTTAGTGAGGATTTATAGTGATAATGTTGACAGACCCTTAACAAATAAAACATGACAAGCATCGAAGTTTTGGGCAATTATACTACACCTCAGGTGGTGTTGGCTGGCACTAAGCCAGTGACCATAATCACACAAGAACTCAAATAATCTCCCTGTGATGTTTCATTTTTGAGCTCTTAGTTGCTCTTTTGAAATGCTGTATGATACACAAAGATAAGAAAGAGAAATAGTTCTTTCCAAACTCACTGGGCATAAGATCATGGGAATAACATCAATGTCAAAGAGTCCAAAAGGTTTAAATGTCTTCTGAGCTGTAAGTTTTTTAATTACCTACAACAACATTAATTGATGTCACTGTAGTTCATGGGGTTTTCACTGTGAACGCTGCAACAGAATAGATCATCCTGAAAGGAAATTATTTTATTTCATTATAGACAAAAGTAAATTCAGATAGATTTGGAAAAGCTCTTTTATCAGATCTAAACATCTGTGAAGTTAGCAGCAATCAGGCACAATTACTATAAATGCCCCTGTTGTTCCTGTTTACAGATGACTGATCACTGCACTTGCTTAGGTAAACAGCTGGATTCTAAAATCCAGCCATAACCATATGTATAAAACATACTGATGAAATTCTGTATTAGGACTAGGCCAAGGAAGGTATCAACCAAATTAATTAGTAAGTGCCAATTTCTTTGCTTAGTAATTAACTAATACCTAATGAATTCCTCATAATTGTTTCCTTTAAATCCAATTAAATGCTTGAACAGATCTTCCATGTTTAATAAACTTGTCAAAATTATTAATTTATAACAAATTCATTTTTTAATAATTACCAACCAGCTGTTCTTATTAATTTTTATTAAACCTTTTAAAAATAATTCAGTATTTGAAATGCATGGTTTTGAAACCTTGTTGTATTTATCTGTGTTGCTTATTTTGAACAATTTTATTCACTATTAGTGATTTGTCAACACACATGGAATTCAATTTTAGCTGCTGGTAATAACTTACTTCGGACTTGAAATTCTATTGTCCTGCAATATAATTATTTGTTATCTGTAAAATATTAACCTTTGGTGAAATATAGGACACAAACTTCAAAGTAATTCTTTCTGAGGGGACAACAACTGTGTTTATTCACCTTTTCCAAGCCATTTGATGTGTATGAAAGTATATTAATCTGATCCACTTACACTTTCAAATGCAAAATTAATGATAAAATGAAAACAAAGAGACTTAATTTATTTCTACTTCTTGGGATCATCCAATTGTTATGGAAATCAGAAAAAAAATCAATATAGATTCACATAGTAGATAATAAATGTATTTGTCCTAGAACTAACATTTTTAAAAGTTGATTTAAGAAAGAAAATATGTGAAAAGCATGAAAATGCATACAAAATAATGAAAATCCATACAAAATAATGATATGTGTTAGGGCAGATACATGATCATAAAATCAAGCATTAGAGGATGCACGTTTACTCTTTTCAGAATAAAAAACCTTTGCTAGAACTAAAAATTAATGTGTAAGATGTTCTACTTTTTGTACTTCCCGAAGGTAAAAGACAGTTTTCTGTGGACACTCTCAAATTAATAGGCAAGAGTAAAACAGGTCAGCTCAGGTTGCTGTCCTATTAAAATCAAACGACTTTGGCTAACGTGTTTTCCCTCTCGCTAGACGATCAGTGCTGTGCGGTCTGCGGTCCATCCGTCCTCTGGAGGCAGGATCACTAACAGGAGCCCATCAGGCCACGGCCAATCTGTTTGCAGCCAGGTTCAGTGCTGGGAACTAAGCCGAGCTGACACAGGAACAGCTGCAGGTCCCAAGGAGGGGATGGCAGGCACAGACCGTCTCCAGCGCGGACAAAAACACAGCCTTTGCGTTTTTCCAATCACATGGCGGGTTATTGCTCTTGTGCAGACACGCGGGATAACAAGTAGCAACACACTCTGGAAAGTACTTGCTGAGATACAGGAAGGGGGAATGACTGGCAGAAGTTAAATAACGATTCAAGTTTGCATTATTTTTCTTCAGTTTCCCTGGCTGATCTGTGTGTGGTGCAAAAAGACGGACTGAGTCTCCAGGAGTTTTCGGATACTGCAGATTCCAAAGTTTGTCCTTCATGATGAAATTGAGGATTTCAAGGATGTGTCTTGTGTTACAGGAACTATCCCTGTCAGGCTTTCAAATCTGACATTCCTAAAAAACAGTGAATTTTTTATACGAGTTAGTAAATCTGTGGCTGAAGGAGATGTGTTGTTGAATTGAATTGTCAAGTCTAAATACATGTTGAGTATCACAGAAACGGAATGGCCATGGCCTGAAAAAGAGTTCACTTTGCAAACTCAAGTCCACAAATTTCCCTCAAATGTCTTGCCTTCCAGTTTTTTAAGTTTAGGTCTCATTTTCGTCAAACAATATTGTTGCATTCTAACTATAAATTACTATAGCCCTAAAAATCATGCATGTAATCAAAGCTGGGATATTGTCACAGAATCACAGAATCACAGAATCATTAGGCTGGAAGAGATCTTCAAGATCAATGAGTCCAACCCATGCCCTAACATCTCAACTAGATCATGCCACCGAGTGCCATATCCAGTCTTTTTTTAAACACATCCAGGGATGGTGACTCCACCACCTCCCTGGGCAGATCATTCTAGTACTTTATCACTCTTTTTGTAGAAATCTTTTTCCTAATATCCAACCTATATTTCCCTTGGTGCAGCTTAAGAGCTGTATCCTCTTTCTGTCAATTGCTGCCTGGAGAAAGAGACCACCCCCACCTGACTACAACCACCCTTCAGAGAGTTGTAGAGTGATAAGGTCACCTCTGAGTCTCCTTTTCTCCAGGCTGAACAACCCCAGCTCCCTCAGCCGTTCCTCACAGGGTTTGTGTTCCAAGCCCCTCACCAGCCTCGTTGTCTCCTCTGGATCCTTTCAAGCATCTCAACGNCCTCACCAGCCTTGTTGTCTCCTCTGGATCCTTTCAAGCATCTCAACGTCCTTCCTAAACTGAGGGGCCAGAGCTGGACACAGCACTCAAGGGGTGGCCTCACCAGTGCTGAGTACAGGGGAAGAACGACCTCCCTGTTCCTGCTGGCCATTGCATTGTCAGTGAAAAGATACAGGAACCTTCAGGTGAAAATTTGTCTTGCACACCTTTAAAAAGGTTATTTTTAAGTGATAGCTACCCCTTCTGGACTTGATCACTCTCAACTTTTCTTTGTTATGTATGTGAATTAGACCAGCCTAGATGAATGCCTCAGAGAATAATATCTAGCTTTCAGACATTTGAGACCAGATGAATCACTTTCTCACTTGGTCCCCTCCGTAAAGGAGGAGGACTGGTTTTTTGGCAAGACCAGTCCAAGCAGTGGGTGTGTATGGAACCCTTGGGCTCACTGGTCTTTCTGGATGGTTGCCTCCTGCACCTCGGAGATGTCACACCTGATTGGAGAGGGTTCCCTGGGTGTCAATGTAAATAACCTCCTTATTGGCAAGCTTTGGTTCTGCTAGACTAATGGCAAAAGGAAACAAAAAGGACAAGTGTTCCAGTCTTCATTTCTTCTCTCCTTTGAAGAGGACAAGAGGGCAGAGAGGTTATGAAGGGCAGAGGGGTTAGGAAGAGCAAACTTCTGCATTTCTCTGATCATCCCTGAGACCACAGGTAGAGGTTTTCTCTATCCACGTGGAACAACTCAAAGAAAGGAGAGTAGAAAGGACATTTTTTCCTTATCTTCTAGTGGTTTAAAACTTTGTGCAAAAATAGATCCTTATTTTTAATATATTTTCACTAAATAACAAATGAAGTATATCTATTAAGGCAGTTTTCAACCCAATCTTGTAGTATATTAGGTACTGATCATACATATTGAAATAAAGATTAATGGAGCAAAGGATTAATATTTTTCCTGTAATTTATATATGCTTTTTGTGTATATTTTCCCAATAACATTCTACAGTGTGTGTCTGACATTTCAGGAAAAGTTGGAGCATTTAAAGCAGGTATTTGTTTTGTTTTATGTTTTATAACAAAACTTGCAACTACTGTTTTTGCTATGTCGTGGGAAAGTGGTGAAAATCCATTAGAAGGCCCACTGTATCCTGCAGGTCTAACAAATCCAATTCTCAGCTTACTATTTTAGGGAAGCCTTACTTTAAAAGTTAATCAGTGGGCAATGAAAACAGCAATGAGCAGTGGGCTGGCTGCAATAGGACCTCCGAGGTTTTTATATGTTTTCACTAATCAAAAGGAGTCAATTACTTTTCAAGTTGTGCAAAATGTCTAATGGGCTGCCTGAAAGTTGTGGAGACTGAGAGAAGTGCAAAATTAATCAAAATCCTGTTTTAAAAAATGGACAAAGAATGATATTTTTCCTGAGCAATGGAAAAGCATCTCTATTTTTTAGAGCTGGGAGTTAGGGAAAATATGTTTGCAGTTATTACACACAGAAACTCTCAAATTCGTTCTTTGCTTGGTCTCTGTAGCCCATTGACTAAACTGAAAAGGAAAAATACTCTGGTGTTACAGCTCCTGATTGTCCAGACTGAGGACCCTTCCAGACAGATTCAGGCATCACAGTTCCTTCCATACCAGGCAGCAAAGAGCAGGTTTAAGCACAGATCTTGTCTCAGGTAGGAGTTAAGATACAACATTCTTGGAGCTGTAAGCTGAGGAGAGTGTTTTGATCTTCCAATTTAGAGTCTAAACTCCACAGTCCCTCAGGGGCAGTTCAGAAACATGGGAATGCCAAAAATCATCAGTGTTTCTTGCCTGGTGTCAATGCAAATTATAGGCTGGCATTTCAGGACCTCACTGGAGACTACACATGGTTTTGTCTGGGCTTCTCACACACATGCAGGCACACAAGATATAAGAAGACTAAAGAAGGCACTCATTTATTATGTAATCTTCCCCAGAATTTTGGTTGGCAAAATAAATCACAAAACATATGTCATCTTCTCTTAAAAGTGTGGTTTCAGATCCAGCATTTCAGCCTTGATCAGCCGGAAGGTTCTGTATGTCCCCTGAGCATTAGCAGGTATATAAAAAATAGTGCACTGTAATGAAGGAATTTGCAAACTTCAACAATTTGTGTAAGAACAGAAGACTTTTTTTCCCAAATTACTTGCTGTTTGCTAAAACTACCTGACTTTTTAAACATTTTAAATAGCAAAGAACAATCTTCTCCCTTGAAAGGATGTCCATAATGATCACAGCAGAATTCATCATCATAAGAAACAACAGCTGGAAAACACAGTTGTGCAGTAAAAAGATAAATAGGTTTAAGACCTCTTGACCATTTAATATCTTTGTTTGTTATTTTCTCTAGCATACCTTTAACTCAAATGTTTTATGATTACACAGGAGATTTTATAGCACAGAATTTCTGCAAAGCTCTGCAGAGCACTAAGATGAAATGCATTTCATGTAAGAATATCGAATATGAGACACAGTGAAAAATAAATCACTCTCTCCTTATTTTATCCCTTTCTTCTCCATCTGCCCTATTCATTTCAAGGTTTTTTTCTCTTCTGTATCAGGTTTGTTTCTCGCAGCAGCAGAATAAGTCTGTATGAAGCTGGGTATCCTTACTTTTGTCAAAAAGAGCGTGTTATAAGCTTCAAATACTCCTTGCTTACACCACAAAGTCAGGTGCCCTCTTAATTTGCATTGTGTTTTTAGCATGGCTTTGATTTGTCACCCATCTTCCTTCAGCGCAGTAAGTTTTTTTGCCTAATGTTTCTTTTAGGCTATTTTAAACTTTTAATGAATGGATTATTACAAGGCAAAGAGGTTTTCAAAGGCACGATGGCTGCGTGATGGGTGTAGAGAGACCTGTGGATGCAGTGATTTGGTAATGTGATTGTTTTCCCGTGTCACTGGACAAGAAAAAGAGTTCAGGTTGCAAATTAAGCCTTTAGAAAAGGCTACCTAATGATACACTTACCAAGCAGGCGAGGCAGATGAAAAAAAATTTACTTCTCCCCGTGCATTGAAAATGAAACATCTCACACCATCAGTCTTGGCGCCCCTTGGGATGAGACAGTCCTGTGCCTAATGAAAAGGCGGGGCAGGTGTCTAGACTGCTGCCTTGTTACTTTCCAATTGCCCAGGGGTTTTTCATTTTTCAGGAGAGGAACACCACCTTTCTCAGACCACAAGAAATTAATACAAACTAACTGAACCTGCAAAATGCAAGACATAGTTTCTGTAGCAACGATCTGCCTTTGACAGCTCTCTGGACCTGCCTTTGCCTCCCCAGAATTATTTACTCTTCCAGCAGCAAAGGTAGCAGAGCTGAGGCACCGTGCAAGTTGCACAGTGGTCACTCACAGTATAAAGTGTAGAAAGATAAGTGTAGGACAAGTTGTTTTATGCAAGAAAAGAGGAACAATAAAAGATTAAAACAGTGTTCAGGAGATGGTATTTATTAGTTAGTCCATAAAGGACTGACAAATTTATAGACACCGTCTTTCTGTGTTGCTGGTTGGAAGCATTGTGTTTATATTTTCTTGTATTAAAAAGCATTAAAAGTTGGGCAGACTCAGTTTCCTGCTTTGCCCACTTACTAGCTGATTAAAATCCACAAAGGCTGTGTTTTTGTCTGTGCTGGAGACGGTCTGTGCCTGCCATCCCCTCCTTGGGACCTGCAGCTGTTCCTGTGTCAGCTCGGCTTAGTTCCCAGCACTGAACCTGGCTGCAAACAGATTGGCCGTGGCCTGATGGGCTCCTGTTAGTGATCCTGCCTCCAGAAGAGAAATCGTTGTGCTGCTGCCTTTTCCTCTTTTGGGTGGGGCTGTGAGCAACACAGGCGTTGCCAAATTCAGTCTGATAAATCCAGCACTCTGAGCCAAAATTATTCAAGCCTACTTTCCTCTTTAGTTATTTAGAGCTGCTTCAGGTACCTTTTAGAGATATTTACACGTGATAAATTGAGTTTCATTGGTGCCTTCCAACAAGTAGGAATCTAATTAATTAATAATACCGGAGACAAAAACAATAATGATAGTAATTATAGAAGCACTCCACATAAGCATGTAACTTTTGATCATTACAAAGCCATCCTCATTAAGTGACAATGGTGGTTCTTAAGGAAATTGCAAAGAAGTTATTTGGTGAAACAATATGAAAAACACTGTAACAATTTCAAAGTACTTATTTTTTCTTTTTTCTTTTTTTTTTTTTTCAGAATAGCACAGTGGGAGTCACCTACTTAGAGAAGCTTAGGGAAGAGGTGAATATGAGAATATGAATATGAGAAGATGCTCAATATCCCCTCTTAGGGTCTACTTAGTTTGGACAAAGTTAAAGGAAAAAGAAAGAAATTAAAAGTGATGCTAAGAATAGAAAACAACTTTCTGGTAACTCCTCTCACAGGTTTGAATGCAGACGTATTATACACATGTAAATAGCTACTACATTCTTCCACTGCTCTCTGAAGTTTATTGCCAGAGGAGAATTTGTTACACGCAGATGTTTCATTCTGATTCCTGATGTTTCATCAAACCACATTGTCTTTGGAGATATAGTTACAATTTTTCACAGAAAATTTAATTACTATGACTATTCCAGCCTGGATTGAAAAATTAATTATAGGAGAAAATTATATTTTGGGATTTAGTATAATTTTGACGTTTCAAGACCTGGAGAGAGACTGCAAAGGACTTGAAAGCTGTGTGCATAAGTCCTTGGTTGAGCTGGTTCCAGCCCTGAGAGACTGATTCCTATCTTTGACCTATTATCTTTGCAGAATATTCACTTTCCTTTTGGCATTTTGTTTATCAGATGGCTTGAGGCAAAATTAGATTACTGACCTCATCAGTTGGAGTTTTGTTTTATTCTCAATAGAAAGCAGTTAGGTCCATCTCACATAAAGGACTGGCAATGAAACTGGCACTGGGACGTTTTTATTTTTCGTTTGTTTGAGAGGTTTTTTTATTATTTTCCTTTTATTTCTTTGGTGAAAGAGTTTTTACTGAGCTATGGGATCTGAGTGAAAATTGAAAGCTGGGTTAAACAGGGATGAAACAATTCAGCTATTTCCTCAGAAAGAGGAGAGGGAAAATGTGCAGTTATTTCCCTTACTGTACATTAATCTGCTGTCGAAGTTTGTGTCTCTGAAAGAATACTGATTATTTTACAAATACAGCAGGTTCTTGGGTTTGGAATTGAGACAGTCTATATTTTTTCTGCAAAGCAAGATGTACACATATGGAATAACACAATTAATGGAACCGAGAGAATTGTGAATGCGACAGTTTAAATAATTAGAACAGTGCTTCCTTATTCTCTTCTTGTGTTTATTACTGAGATACTCATATTAAAAAATATAAAAAAAAGATAGATTTTTTGAAGATATTGCTGTGGCAAACCAAATCCCATTTTCCTGTTTCTGTGAGTGTCCAGATTGGATGGTTCAGAAAGAAGCATGAGGAAGCAAGAGCAGCTGTATGATCATACACTCTCTTCTTCATAACAATTAGCCCGAAATTGCCTTAGATCTGGACACACCATAAGCATTCTGTGCCATCTGTATTGACAGATAACTGTTAATAAATGAAAGGAGAGCAGGAGTAGTACCTGAAAATCAAGAAGAAAATGAAAAATCGATTTCATTTTCTTCTTTTCTCATCCCTCTAATGATGGAGGATGATGCAGTCCTTTCAGCATTAAATTATGTTTCACATGCTCTGATCAAATGGAAATTCCTTTTCTGTGTATCAGCTGAAGTTGAAGTGTCTCATCTAGAGCTGGTGTTGCTCACCTGACATGCACATCCTACGGCAGTGGCAACAAAGACACTAATGTGCTAATCTCAGAACTTTTATCACCTGCCCTTCCTCCAGACCTGCCAGCCAACCAACCTTCCCCTGACAGCACAAGATCTGAGTGCAGCCTGTAAAAATGACCATAGCATGAAGATAAGTATGGAGACAGAAATGAAATTCGATGTCAAGGAGCCTTTGAATATGACAGAACTAGCTGTGTCAGCTAGTCACTAGCCAATAAAGAGCCTTCATGTTCAGAAAGCTTCATGTTTTTGTGCTAACACAAATGACACTGAGATTCCTTATCTTTTTGTCTTATAAAAGGTGCTTCTTTAGAACTGGCTAAATTACTTCTCGTTATGTTCAAAATAAGGAGCCATGATCACTATATTCCAGACGTGGATGGGGATGAAGAGTTAAGGAGGCTGAGATGCGATGGAAACCAATCGTTAGAAAATTCATTGGGCTGTGTCTGATTACTGGTGGGGTGTGGGCAGCTGTGAGAGGAAGAATCTGCTTCTAAGGATGCCCCTTTCAGTGTCTGTACCCACCCTGTGACAGGAGTTAATACACTGCAGCTTCTTCCAGCAGCAGCATCAAACCTGCCTTTCCAGAGCTATGCAGGAATCCAGGCGTTTCCCATCTCTTGCCTACTTACCCCAAGCTATGTGCTTAGCTCAGATATATTTAGAACTGGATCTGATTCAAAGTTATAATTAACTCAACACATTTCTACAGTTTGCACTGTTTAAATAAACCTACCTGATATTTTCAGGTGCTTTTATGCAGCATCCACTGAAAGGTCACAGATTTTTATCCCACATCCCTAGCTGATTAACTTCTTTAACCTCTTGGAGGCTGCTTCACAGAAAATTAAAGTTGCACAACATAATATTGACTAACCAGACCGCCACTTTTTTTCATTTGTTTCTTTTCACAAATATTTACGTTATCTATTTTTAATGATATGAACATTGTGGAAAATCAATTTAAAAACTGAAAACACAGAATCCATGGAATCCAGCTTCTAAATTCTGACATGTCAAGGAAGGAGGCCAAGAGAGCTTGGAAAGTCATCTAGGAAAAAATAAAACCAACTTACAAATAATTCATGCATTCAATAAAAAATTGTAGTATCATCTAAACACTAAAAAATCCCCAACAATTGAATTCATATAACAAAATAAAATTTTAAGTATATCTTATAACGTGAACAGACTAAGTTTAGTTAGTATAGAGCACTAATTTATGTAAGAATACAACATCCTTGTGGCTATATTAAATTAGTTCTTCACCTCAGAGAAGTAATTTTCCATCACTTAATCAACCTGTTCTCACAGCAATATCTGTCCTGGGTGGTGACAGACAGAGAAATCTGTTCAAAGACTTTGTTAGGGGAGCCCAGATATCAGAGGAGGGATTTGCTGGCATGCTGATCACCTCAGGCTGCCTTTGGCTGGCTGGGCAGGGATCTCATATGGTGGCCTCATATGGCCAGCTCACCAGGAAAGGTGAAAGCCAACGAGTTAATCCCGTGGCATCACTGCTCAGGATAATGTCACAGCGCAGAATCCTGTCAATGAGCCACACTCAGCAACTGAAGCCAGAGTGAGGTTTAAATAACCTTGATAAGAATGTTGATACCTGCCTCTTCAGGAAATGCTTCATTTGCTCAGTTTCATCAGTAAGAGGTGGGAAAGTTTGGAAAGGTTCTTATCCTGGATGTGCTCATTCCTCAGACTTCTGCGCCAACACCAGAGTTGCTGCACCAGCTGTAGCAGCACCCAGCATGTGAAGCTGATTGGCACTAAAAAAGAGAGAGCATTATACAGCTGTGATTCTCTGCAAATACCTGTGATCTTACTGGTCATAAACGAGGGCATGTGAACCTTCAGATTTGGATGCTTTTATGACTGTTCAAAATTGTCCTTACTGAAGCCTCTTGCCTTTTTTTCTCGTATTTTAAATGCAAGCTTCTACTTTTAGCACTGAGACTCTGACCTCAACTTTGCTTCTTGCTGCATTATTTTTTTTTTCTTTTATGCTCTTTCACTTCCTCAAGTATTAAAAACTGGGGCATTCACTGAATACATTTGATCTAGATTTCAAATGCTTAATGGTTTAAAGTCAGTAGAACTATTTTACTAATTAGTAGTTCTTTTTTCCTGCTGAGAAATGTCATAGAAATGGGTAGGAATATTTTTGCTAAATATCAGAGAAGATTTCCTGATTCAGGTTAAGGGCAAAAGTCTAACTCATAATGTGTTTCAACAAGATGTGCAAAAAAGCCACTGAGATTAGCTCAGTGATTAAAGTGTGGTGTTAATAATGTCAAGGCTAGGGTTTTGATCCCCATATGGGCCCATTCACTTAAGAGCTGGACTCAGTGATCCTTGTGGGTTCCCCTCTCTGATTCTGTGAAAAGCAAAAGGTCTGTTTTCTCCATAAAATTGTGGGGTACTAAAGCACAACGAATAAGTGCCACTTCTGTGATGTAAAATTCATCATTAACTCAGAAAGCTTAAAATGGGCTAAAAGTGGATATAAGGGGTGCAAGGACAACAGGAGAGTAGTTTTGAGATTTGGGTGACTTGGCAAAGGGAACTGGAGGAAAAGACAGGTCAGAAGAAAGAAGTGAACTGCCAGTTGATTAGTTACCCAAAGAAAGAGAAAAAAAATCACTGCTACAAATATATCACTAGGTGAGCCAATTGAGGTGGTCTTGTAACTTGTGCTAATTCAGAATAAATTAATCTTTTTGGCCAGCTCTTCAGAGCTACAATCCTTTGTCCCTGCAGAAGGCTTTGGTGCTGCTCATTATCAGCCTTGGGACCCTAACAACCTGGTCAGCCAAGGATGGAAAGCTCCTAGCCCATTAAAAGGCTAATCTGTATCACAGGGCAATTACAGGGATTTCATTCCTTCTGTTGGCATCAGCCAGATTTCTCACTCATAGATTTCCTGTGATAGACTGGAAAGAGAAAGACAAAAATTGAAGATTTTTGTTAGGAAGAAGTTATACTTTAAAAGTGGGGAGATGTAAAAAATGCCAGAAAGGAAGTGCTGTAACTGACAGACCATACTAGTTAAGAGTTAGGAAAAAAATTCCCAGTTAGTTAGGTGGATTAGTTCTGGTTTTATCCACTTAATTAATTTCTACCAGTCCTTTAGGAGGTTTAGAGTTTTAGTGTTAAAGTTAGGGAAAGCAGAGAGAAGACTTTTATCAGCAACTTACTCCAGACAGTTTTGATCAGGACACAAACAAAAAGTAATCCACAATAAGGTGGAGCCAATCTTATGAGAAAATCAATTACAAAGTTAGATTTGGATAACTGTTGAAAATAAGAAGCTTCATTTTTGAATCTATTTTCCCCAAAACTGTTGGCTGACATTGCAGGGATTAACTCTGCTTCTCTTTGCTTTCCTGGAACATCAGCAAAGGAAGAGTGATAGTATTGAGATACTCTTCTTCATACAAGGAAAACAGACGTGACACACAAATGTTGAATTCTTTATGTCAATGATATTTAAGCGTACTTACTAAGCATTGGTAAAACCTCAAATAATAAGTACAATCAGTATCCAATTCCTATAAAAGGAATAGGGACAAAAAAAAAAAGGATAAAAATATCAAGGTTAGGGTCATAGTGCTATATTTTATGCCATTTTGTTATGTTTTACAAATAGTATCCATTATTTAAGCAATAAAAGAAAGTCTAGAAAAATGTGTCAATGCAGGATGTCTGTCACAAACAGTGTGGAATGTTAAAGACCAGTGTTGAAGTGTACAATGCCATTAAAATCTTATCATTAATTTTCTTCATTTCCTGATTTTTCACCAGTATCAGCTGAATATTCAGTTGAATTGACCAAGCAATTCCTTAATTACTGTAGTACCTCTAGTTTCAAGGAAAATCTCTTTCCAGAATTCAAAGAAAAGGAAGTATATCTCCTTTCCCTCAAAGGAAGGCATTTGCCAAGTTTGAGATATGCTAATATTTGTGTTTAAGATATTTGCAAACGATTTTATGATCATTAATAACACTGCACTTCATCCACATGCAGATCTCCCTGTGGGGAAAAAAAAAACAAAACCACACAACAAAACCCGTCTGTTCCTTTCAATGGTATTGTAATAGTGTTTATATATGGTTCTAAGGAGATCCTTTCATAAGATTAAAATCTTAGATTTGTCACAAAATGGATTAATTTCTGTTGCCGTTATCAGACCTCATTATATTTTTGGCACAAAGTGAAATGGGTTTGTGTCGTTTTCTGTCGAATTTTACAAGTACAATTTTTTCACTGATAATGCCTTGTAAATATAAACTTACATCAAGTATTGACCTTGTGATAATTCATTCTTAGAGCAGAACAGCACTGATTAAATGGCCAATTCCACCAAATCAGTTGACTCCTACTCATAAATATCATGGGAGGTGATATAAGTGCTGTTTCTTATGGTAATTTATAGTCAATTTGGGAAGAAGAAAAAAAGTTATTGTTAAACTTAACTGAGACCAGGTTTACTGATGCTTGAAATTTCTGAGATGGCTTCCATTTAAATAGAGTGAAAACATAAAATAAATTGCAACAACGGAGAAAAGCATCATTATGTCCTTTTGCAATGCTGAGCTGTGTCGTTTTTAGAAGCCTCGTAACACATGACAAATTATAGTCCTAACTTTGCAGATGGAAATTTGGCCAAATCTGTAATTCCAACCATCTCCTTACCAGCCATCTCAAGCTACTGCTTCAGACCTGCTGAGCTGAACTGGCCACGGGAGACTTTCTGCCAAGAAGCCCACGAGGCAGAGAAAACCGGGTTAGGAAAGACCTCCCTCCACCACGGCACAAATTTGATTCTCTTTAAGTGAAGCTGCTGCCACAAACAATATGATAAACAGTGTGCATTTCAGGACCAGCGGTGTGCTGGATTTCCCAGAGTCTGTGTCCTTTGTTTGTAGTTGTTTTGCACATTTCTGGCAAGTCCCAGTAACTCCCAGCACCAGCAGTCCCTGCAGGCAGCGATGTTTCAGCCCACCAAAAGCTGCAAGCGGGGAAGGATGCCTCTCCATGCTGCAGGCTCACGTTTGCTATGGCCAGGATGCACATCCATACAGATGAAAACATCCTGGTCCCCTCTCTCTTTGTGCATGTGAGGCTCCTGGGGGGATGTGAGGCACATCAAACCGAGCTGGGACACTGACAGTCACGACCCTGAAACCTGGCAAATTGAACGTGGGCACAGCTACAGACCAACTGCTGCTCCATGGAACTGGAAACCAGCAGGGTTTTTAATTCCTCACTGGCACAGAACTGAATTCTGAAAGTGTTTTCCTTGATAATGGACATTAAAATATAAATAACAAGTTTTTAATGAAATTTATGACAAGATGAGGTGAATGCTGAGAAGTTACATGGACCCGCGGGGTACAAGTTCAAGTCAAAATGTGACCCTGAAAGTCCCGAGTGACAAAGTACAGGACTCTGGGAGATAATTTGTGGAAGAGTTTCATATAAATTTTACATGTTTTTCTACCCTTTGTGAGCCTTTTATTTTTAGATATATTTTGAGACATGATATGGGAGCAATGATTGTATCTGGAACAAAGCAGTTTTAATGATATTGTTGTGTTTTGGTTTAGCCCTACTGTTCAGTGGTTATCACTCCTCAGATCCTCCCTGTACATTTCTTCTCTACCTCAAATCTGCTCAAAGAATAACTTCAGAATTCTATTTGCTCCCATTTCTCTCTTCCTTCAGGAAAAAGACAGCAGAGTGGGAGCCAAACACATATAGCACAGATGCAACATAATAGAAACGAAGCAATTTCATCCATGATTTAAGATGAAGTGGGGAAAAGGAAAGGTAAAGTTCTGAAAGATATGCCTCTTTTGAAAACAATATTTAAATCTAAAACTAAAACTTTTAGAAATCATTCCATTTGAACAACTGAATTCCATAAGTGACAATTAAAAAAAAAAAAAGGGTCTAGTTTTTAGAAATCTGTAAACCCTCTCTGAGGACAACATATGGTGCCTAAAGAGCATGATGACTGAATAAAGCTAATACAAATAGAATAATTTGTGTAGAAAAACCTGTCAGTGAAAAATGAAAGAGGCAATTCCTCTGGAAAAGCATTCCATGCTCTTCTTCAGCATGGCCTGGTTAAATTCCTGAATGTTTCAGTGCTGGTACATCTCTAATCCAAATAGAGTATTGTATGGTACAGTGTAAATCTATTAAAGCTATCAATGCAGAGTGCCATCAGAGTAAGACAAGAGGCAAAAACATTTGAAAAATGTTACTCTTCAATTTTAAAAACATTTGACAAATGTTACTCTTCAATTTTAAAGTGCTGCAACCCACTGCCTAATGTCCAGCTATAAAATACTAAATTAGAAGTACATGCTTGAGTGGCAGGTTTTACATATTTGTGAAATCACTCTATGGTAGAGACAAAAGCTATTTTCCCCCACCTCCCCCTTAATTCACAGCTGTAATAGCTCACTTGAAAACTGTGCTGTGTCTCTGGGCCAGACACAGGCATACACAAAATCTCAAACTCGATGACATTATCTACTGGGCTCCAAGTGAATCTTTGTGCATCTCGTTCTCATAATTTCATTATATATGTAATATTTCTACTTGAATTACTAAATAATGACCTATAAAGTATCATTAAATCATTTACTTGAAGCTAATCAAATAATTAACTTTAAAAAATTGATTGCCTAGTAAGCAGAATACAGGTGTGCCTGGCAAAAAGGTAAAATTAACACATTTGTTAATTTTCTTTTTATTTAAACTTTCTGATATACTTTTCTGCTTTCTAAACATAAAAGTACACCATCCAAATACACTTCTTTGATCAAGAAGACACAGTGTCAGTAAAAAAACCCCACATCCAAAGTCCAGTTTAGTATAAACAAGGTCTTTGTTATGCTGTGTTCACATACAATCTCTGGGCCTTTTTTTTCTAATGTTGCAGCCTTGTGAAAAGGTAAGAAAAAACAGTTTTATTTAGCTATGTGTTTTATTTGTTAAGCAGTGTTCTTCCAGAATTCTGGGGGGAAAAAAAAATAAAATTCATAAACAATCATAACATTTCTTTTGTTACTCCCTACTTGTGAGTGTAAAGCATGGGATAGAACAAAGGGACCAAAGAAAAAAAAAAAGAAAAAAAAGAAAAAGAAAAGAAAACAAAACAAAAAACCCAAATAAAAACCAACCAACCAACCAAAAACAACCCACCAAAAAACACCCCAAACTAAAAGGAAATGGCACCACCACAAATTCCCCAGGCCCCTGAAAAAACCTGGAAAGGCAAACTAGAAACTCTGCATTCACCTGTTTTTCATCCAACCAGGCAATTTCATACAACAGTAGTAAAATCTGCTTTGACAACTTCTGGAATTGCTATTTCACCACATTAATGAAGAATATTATGCTGCTTTAAAAACAAACAAACCCCAAAAACAAACCAAACAAAACTGAAATCCATAATATTCAATCTTACACAATACTTCCATGCTTACTCTAATATTCCACTGGCACCGGAAATAACACAAAAGTTATTGACTCAGTATAAAATAAAACCTCTCAGTTCAACACTGCCACAATATTTGGGCCTCATACAGGCACACAAAATTATACTTTTTTTTCAAATAATGATAAGCTTTGTCTTAGGGAAGTATTCTCCTTATTGACTCTGAGAAGCCAGTTAGGCTGCCTACCAACTTGTATTTAGCTCCTGCTTGATTGCCTATTTTTAAGTAATAGGATTACATGCAAACTGAGACAAAGTTAATTTCCTATTTTATGTATTCATAGAACTGTGAATTAATAGCTACTGGTCCCTCTGTTTTTTCTTAATGTCCCTCAGAAAAGATGCTGGATCCATTCTTTCATTATTATTTTTCTTTATGTGTAAATTTAACAGCCAGTTCCTGAAATGGCAAATGGGTTGGTCTATCTACCTACCTAGCCAGATAACAACCTAGGTTTTTGTAGATCTAAGCATGCAATTATGCATGTTGATTATTTCCAGTGTTTTGGGCTTCATACAATTAAAAGATATTCAGCATCTCGTGGAATGGTGTTAGCCTTGTACACAAAATCTGCTAGTCTAAAAATTCTACAGAAGGTTGCCACTTACATGACTTCTTCCAGCATTTGCTCATTGTAATTAAAATAATGTTTGCAACAAAATGGTGGTTACTGAATTGATTTGATTACCTGATCTTGCATCCCCAAAACAGTGTTGGAGAAGTGTGTCTGTAATCAGAGTCATGACAAATTTAACAGCAAGACTCTCTGCTAAGTGTTTTGGTCTCTGTTGTGCGCTGCTGAGGGGTTTTTTCAGCCTGTGCTTTTTGGCCTTATGGTATCTTTGACTACTTTCTTTTTTCCATTAATCTTTCAGCAATCCAGACAGATGCACTTCTGCACTCTCAGTCTCTTGACCCTGAAACACTGATATGTTACAAAGAAGAATTACGTTCTGGTTCCAGGAAACCCAGATCTTCCTGAGGCGAGACATGGAGGGCAGTTGAGCTGTGGTATGGCTGAGTCCTTTCCACGTTTCAGATGGTAAATATTTAACTACTCCCCTTTGCTGTCTTTCTTCCTGCTTTTAACTGTGTTTCCAAGAGTGATACTGTCATTCCAGCAGCAGGTTGTGACTAATTTGTACCATCTTTTCACTTTTCTGTTTCCTTCTCCATCTGAGAACACTGACTGCAGCCTATTGGAAGGTCATGCTACCAAATCTCTTTTAGCTCTCATAAATACCCCTTCCCTGTAAAGGTATCAAACTTATTTTGTCTTTTTATGAAAACACTGATCAAGTTTACTAATAAACATAGTTGTTTGTTTAGAAACACAGGGTTCTTACAATAGTTTTTGGCATTAATGGACACAATGTTCTACTTAGTCAAATTAAATAAAACCTGTTCCCTGAAAGACGTGCTATGCAACAGTTATTAAGGGTTAATCCCTTGGAAGGTTTAGGAAGGATGACATTTGGATATGATTTAGAAAAGTAAGTCTACAGATGAAATTGTAGACCAAACAGAAACTTAGCACTTGCAGAAGTCAGGAACAGGACTTCATTTTCTCTGGCATGGGTTAAATGCTCCTCCTTGAAGGGGTGGTAGGTTTTAGAAAAAACATATGGGAGAAAATCAAATAATCCCAAGGAAGTTTATGCCACAAGTATTGTCCCAATATTCAGACAAACCCTGAACGATGTGCTCTGGAAATGCCCTAAGCTGGGGTACCCTTCGTAATGACAAGAAATCCATCCTGTTTTTCATCCTTAACTCCATGCACCACTGGGGAGGAGGCAGAGCTGGGGAGGAGAGAGGGGTGGGGGAAGTTGTTTTTCTGGGTTTATTTTACTTGTCATTGTCCTGCTGTGATTTTCTTAGCAATAAATTAATTTCATATCTCTAATTAGAGCCTCTGTTGCCCTTGATGGTATTTGATGAGTGATCTTTCCCAGTCCTTAGGTCAACCCATGATCCTTTCATTAAATTTTCTCTCCCCTGTCCAGCTGCTGAGGAGAGTGAGAGAGTGGCTTTGGTGGGTGCCAGGAGTCTGACCAGTGTCAAACCTCTGCAGCTATCTAGCATAACAAAGCAGCAAGCAAAGCAGCTCCCCTTGAGGAATGATTGAACCTTGTTTTCTATTTATCTGTGTACTTCACACATTCTCTCTGGTGCAATTTCAAAATTAATCTCTTTTGGTTATGATTTTCCTGATGAAAGAATGCAAGTTTAGAGTTTTCCTTTGACAGACTTGGAATCATTTGTTTCAGATGATGAATGACTGTCATTTGTTGTCTTTTGCTGGTTGCTTTTGCAATGATTGATACCCAAAAGCTCCCTGAACAGAATAATTTAGGAGAAAAGATTCTGCAGACCAATATTTAAGCTAAAATGACAAACAGAAGGAGTGCAGTTAGTAAAACAAAAATAACCAAAAAAAGAAGAGGACTATGAGATGTTTTGTATTCTTTTGTCTGTGAACAATAAATCTTTTTTTGCTCCCCTTCAATAAGGTATTAAAGCAGTACCAGAAATGCTTAAAGTAAACACACATGACTTTCTCAGTGTTATAAAATATCTCATCTCAAAGGATAAAAACATTTGGCCTCTTTTTCACCCCTGCTCCATACTCTGTTTCAAAGGAGTTACTGTCTGGCCTCATCTTCAATCACTGGGCACAATTATCACAGTACTCTTTCTCCTAAAAATAAATAGTACAGAAGAAATGTCATAGCCTGGCAACCCAGGCAAGGACAAATGAAATGTTTTTAAGAGTTACCATTAACTATAATTTCTCTTATATGTTGTATATTAGACCTCTTCAGTAAGCAAATCTTTTTCTATCGGAAATCTAATCATTACCAAAGTCCCCATGAAGCCTCAGAGAAACTTATCAGCAGAGGATTGATGGCAATTTTGAGTTGGTTTCAGAAAGGTACATCACGTTTGCAGCTGGGACTCAGTGTGTAGAACAGCTGTCCTGACAGAGTCCTTGTACCAGCGTGACGACATCCTGCCAGCTCTTTAAAACATTAAAGCATCTGGTTCACATTTAATTTTTGGACTCAGATGACTTATCTGCATTGCATTTTGCTGTAGGGGATTTCATTCATTATTTAGTGCACATAGGTGTTAAAAAAACAGCAACTTGGTGTGCTACAAAACCCTCACTGGCTGTTTACAGGACAACACATCAACGTACATTTTCGGTAAATCAAGTAGATGAAAAAAGCAAAAGCAGTGATCCTTGAATTTATGAACAGATTGATTGAGGCAATTAAATGCCTGAAAACCACTGAATTTCTCACTGGAAAATTGCCATTACTGTTCTACTAGTGCTCAGACAACTTGCAGTGCATATCTGAGCTGAACACATCGCTAACTCTGAAACTCCTTTCCTCTGTCACGGGCATAATGTGATGCTAACAGCAGCCAGCTCATGTCAGCCTTGGTTTATTAAAAGCAAATGATCAGCGTGAAATACTATAATTTCCTAGTTTTATTTTTGAGGGCATGTATCTGGTACACGAGAACGAGTAACGACCTGTTGCCTCATCACCTGTTGCGTCATACAGGTGCAGACTGTTTCCAGTTCAAGTTGCACAGAAAAATGCATTTCAGACGAAGTAATTCCACAAGCAAAATGGTGATGTAATGGAAGCTGAGTTTTGCAAGCACCACCTTTTGCACTATTTACAGATATTGACAAAGCATTTGGAAGAAACAGGGGTTTGACAAACTTGCAGCTTGTAGAAAACAGAACAACCTTATGTTCCAAGATTGGCTGGGGGGCAGGTAAAATACGAAAAATTCTTCAGCAGGAGCACTTTGAGATCATCAGGTGACCCTGCCATGGCAGGAGGTTAGGAACTGGAAGATTGTCAAAGCCCCTTCTAACCCATTCTGTGATTTTATGGTTCTATCTACAGTGAAATAATTTCTTGAAGAATCTTAAGCAAAATGTTTTGTTAGCTTGCTATAGCAGTGTAACAAAAAGATGACTGCGTAGCAACATTATATTGATTTACTAATATTCCCATGACAAGAATCCTTAAATTCCACACATGCTACAGATATCAGTGTCCAAACCTCTCCTGACATCATTAAAAATGATTACAGCATGATCTTTTTCTTCTTCTTAAATTATTAAAAATCACAAAATTGCAAAACTATTGCAAAATGCTGGATGCACTTACATTTTCTAAGTTTATGAAATGAGCTTTTATATATGTTTGGTCTTCCTTCCAGAGAGAATCCAGTTCAAAAAATGCTATCTAGAAGAACTGTCCCTTTTTTTTTTCTTTTTTTGTCATACAGTACATGAATTTCAATCATTGACTCCAATTATTTTACTTTGTTTTTATTCAAAATCAGAATTAAAATTAGTATCCAATTAAATACATGAAATTTTATATTTATTATATGATACATTATAATAAGCTGTAAACAATGGCAATTTTTAGGACACACTATGCATCCTAAATTTCAGGAATATGCATTTCCAGGGATACAGATCTCTCCAGGTATATTGCTGTGAGCTATTAAACTGAGTATGGTGTTTTAAACAGATATTTTAAAGTTCTCAAGGGAAAAATTGTTTATGTTGGTAGAAGAAAATATAATCTGAAGGTGTAAATCACAAAGAGCCTTCACTCAGCAGTATCATATGAATGACTAGACCAGCAGAAGACCAAGATGAGATTTTTCAAGTGCCTTCATACAATATTGAAGCCTAGCATGACTTTTGAGTCCTGACCATACTTCTCAAAGGACAAAGATCTTTTTTTCTTCTGCTTTTGAGGTTGATTTACCCACAGAATTTTCTAGTTATTTTATTCTGGCTCTAGGAAAATACAGAAAATTTCTTTCACCTAACCTCGATGACTTTGGTTTTTTTAGATTTCTGAGCCATTTAAAATTTTTACCAGGGCCTCTTGAATTAGTCCTGTTTATTAAAAAAAAAAAAAAAAAAAGGATTGATGAAGAGAAACAGAGATGTGGATACTGTGGGACAAAAAGTGTGTCCAGTCACAGATTCACTGATTTTGCTGTTGGATCTGAGGAATCCACGCAGGGCAATGCTGATGCTCTCCCTGGAACACACCACTCCACATTTCATTTCTGCTCTGATAAACCAGTGTTTGAATGGCTGTACAAACTTCTTTAGGGAATGGAAGGCATCAAGGAGGAAAGGAAGAGACACTCCTACTGCTCTTTCTCCGGAACAAAACAAATCAGAAAATGATTCACTTTTTGATAGAGTTAACTCTGCTGTGGACCTGTTGTGAAGAATTGCTTGAAGGCCAAAGTGCCAAAGTGCTGGATGTCAAAGAGGTAAGATACCTGACAGGCCACATTACAGTGGTTGTTAATTGCCAAAGGGCTTTGTACAGGCAGCTCGTGGAAAAGATATACACAGGCAGCATCCCTGTTGCTGCCATGGCATGTGCTGTATAAAATTTACTGACCCTTAGCTGTTAAAAGCCCTGTGATCCAGAGCCTGTTATCTGTGTGCAGGCAGGAATAGAGCAGAGATGTGGTTCTGCCTTTAGGCTGAGCAGCTGCAAGGAAGCTGGCAGGAGCCAGAGCTCAGGAGTGATGTCTCCCCCGTGCCCCTACATCAGTGAGCAGGATGAGCGCTCTGGAGGAGATCAGGGCAGGCTGGATCCTCAGCAAGGAAAGAAAACATCTGATGTAGAAGTACCTACAGAAACATAAATACTCCTTTGATGCAAACCCTGGGACTGGGCATGATTTAGGATTATGTTTCCCCAGCTAAAGTGAAGATATTGCTTCATATTGAAAAAAAAAATTATGCATAGTAACTTTGGAATAAAATAGTTCCATAGCGCTTTGATAGCTGTTATGGTAAGAACCAAAGGAAACACTACAGAGATGCATAATTCACATAAAATCTGTGATGCCACTGTTAATATTTTCACTGCCATCCCACTGAAACTGCAGAGAAAATAATATATATCTCCTAGAATTTACAATTATTGGTATTGCACTGGCCTCAGGAAAATAATTCAGATGCATAAGTTGTCTTCTGTGTTGCCTCTCCTCAACCCAATACAGGTGCTTAGACAATCCAGTTTTCAATTCAATTTTCCCAAAATAAACATTAGGGGAGTTAAATCTAAGCTACAGAGGTAAACTTGAAAGTTAAAATGTTTAAAACTTCGGAAAATGAAACAACAATTTAACTCAAGGTTCTGAGTTTTAAGCAATTTCCTTTCTTATTTCAAAACATATATCCTTCATTTTTGCTGTTGGTGCCATTCCTACTGTGCTGATATATCAATTGTTTTATGTGCCTTCTATTTGGGACTGGAATTATTCTGCATTCCTACATTCAAAGACTGCAAGCTCTTCCTGACTTAGCTCCTACCATGATGCTACTGAGCCTAACTTGCCTGGTTTCTGCACTGCACGGGGCAAGTTGTCTTGTTGTACATGAAATTAATAGAAAGTATTGCAGAGCTAATAGATTCCCTGATTTCTCAATTTTAGCACAGCTAGTTAGTTAAAATTTTAAATAAAAGAAAGAAAAACATAAGGTGTTGGTTTTTTTTTCTTCTGACAGATTTGAGATTTCTCTGGAGTCATTTAATTGACTTGATAAAAGACAGAACCTCAGGTCTATTCATTTGGATTTTCTTTCTTTTTTCCATACATTCCCCTCTGCAATCCCTTGGTCTTTGGCCAGCACTGAAGAGCCAGCTCTGGAAAGCTGGCAGCTGATGCCAGGCTTGCTAAAGCTCCCCACAGAAACGCACTGTGCACCAAGGACTATGGCAACTTAAAAACCCACATGAAATCTTTGCTTTCCTGATTGTGCCTTTTTATAATGTATCATGAAAGTGCAATGCATTCCCTGAGATAGCAGCACCTCATGCCATGGTAAACATCCTTGGGTATCCCATTCAGCTTCCCTGTCAAGTTCTGGTACAGCATGAACCTACTCTGATTTTACTTTGTCAGTGTCCTACAATAGATGTCTCAGAGACCAAGTGATGTCAAAAGACATTCTGTGTTTGGACAGCTCAATCATACCCCCAAAGATTGTTGTTTTATTGCATGAATTTGTAAAATGACAGCATAACACTTTAAGATCTTGTTATGGATGAAAGGGACTATGAATTTTAAGTGGATCCAAGTAATTAAGGATACATGAGGGTTTTCATGGTCAAATCAAAATGCAATGGGCGCTTTGCTATTAGACCAGTTACAGCACTGCTAAATCACCCTCCAAATGAATACAAAAAAATCCCCCCTCACTGATAATATTTTAAAATTGTTTAGCTATACATTCACTTTCAGGTGTCTATCCTTTTGCTTCAGTGTTGCATTCAGTCTTGAGGGTGACCATCTGGTTCCCAAAATACACAGTACCCATCAAGGAATTTGGAGGAGAATCAACTTATTAGTAGTATCTCAAGAGCTTTGCTGGAATGGTTGTGACATTTATGGTGAGGTTTCTTGCTCTTCAGTATTGGATCTGCCCAAGGCTACTTTCTTTCATGTTTTCTCCAAGCAGTCTGCTCACTTGTGTATTTTTTCCCCCACTGTATCCCAGCTACATTCTGATGACCATCACCACTTCACTGTTCCAGACACACAACAGCATCCCACAGCCCCAGCTATCAGAAAAGGGTTTTGCTCACTTGTTCTGTAGAGACTGTACAGGTTTTCTAGATCTTGATCACATTCACAATGCATGGAGATAAGCTTGAACAAGGCAGGTAATCTTGTGACAGAAAGACAAATGCTGTCACAGCACAAACAAGCTAAAATGAACTCTAGCCAAGGAGAGTCCCAGCAAGTCCTGAGGCCAGTGCTGGTGAGTTAGCACTCAGCATGTAACCTCACTTTCCCTGAGCTGCAGCTGCATCCAGCTCCCAAGTTTTGACCAAATTTCATTTTGTCTGCTCTCTCCATAGCCTTTAAAATCAGACAACTGGGCTTTTGTTGCTGTAAGAGCACTAGCAAATGGATAAACAGATAAAAAGTAGTCAAAGGCAGAGACAAATAAGGAGTGAAATGATGGGAAAAACACATTCAAGGGATTTTTTACACCTGTAAAGTGTGAGAAAGACTCAAATGTTTATCCAGTTCAGTCCCCAAGTCATATGGGTATATATTTACATAAAAACCACATGCATATATCTGTGAGTTCGATACAAACCTACTGCATGTATTTCTTTGAAGAAAAAAGAGAGTTTATTTTCTGAACTCAGCAATGGAATGTTTTCCTATTTGGAATATGAAATACAAATCACATTTATTTCCAAAAGAGTCTTGATGCCTCCGTGTGTTCTGCTGAACATAAACCAGAACCCCAGCTATCATACTTTTATGGATGTGCCTGAGAAGATGAGTTCTATAGCTTAGAGTGTTTGTGTGTAACACAGTGTCTTGTTGCTGTGAGTAATAGTCTATCTTTATTCTTCTATATTCTACAGGAAAACAAGAAAAATTCTTATATTTGTGATATGCAGATTATGTGTGCTTTAAAAAATGCTTAAAATATGTGCAGTTCTAAAATATCTGATACAAAATTCTTATCAAAAATATGTATAGGTTCACATTTGTATAAAGAATCCTGCATCAGATTATATTGGTTAGATTGTGTAAAAAAGCAATTTAAGAGCAGAAACAATTACCCTCTGGTAGATTAGTATTTGCTGGCAGATTAATAAGCAAAGAATTATCTTACCAAAATATGTTTTCTAATATATATATATGCACACATATGTGAAGACTGCTTATATTTATTGTTCATGGAGAGGTTCCAAGTGCTGGAGCACTTTAATAAACCAGGAACAAACTGTTAGTGGAAGCTTTTAATTAACAGAGAAAGCAGCAGTTTAACAAATATTCCAAACCCTGTAGAGTTCCACGTTCTTAAATCTAAATTATGTACACATTTAAGTACATACCTTATTATGTATTCTTTGAGTTCTTAGCTGCTTAAAACACTTTGAACAGGCTGTAGCAGCATTTTGCCAAATATTTTAGCTGTAAGTAGTGCTGTGTGTTTGGACTTCAACTATTTGATTAAATGAACTAAACAACACTAGAAAAGAAGAAATTGATATCAGGCCTGTGTGTTTTCCCAGACTGGTGCTGATGAGTGCCAGCATGGCAGTGTTCATACTTTTGTCTTCCCTTAATGACAGCAGAAAGACATACACTGTTAGGAGCTGCTTTTATAATGCCACTAACAAAAGAATCATCAGGGCTGCTTATCTTGTATAGCAAGGCTTTCCTTGAAAAGGAGACTCAGGGCATATTCTCTTTAAAAAAAGATCAGTGGGTTTTCCCTATTCCCTGGACTGTAAACGCAGAGCACGTTTACTAAGAATGAAGTATAGGCACAGCCCCTGGAGTGCCACTGTCTCACAGCTGGCTTGGAGGGTCTGTGGAGTCATGGAGATGTATCTGCACATCTGTGCAGCATGTGGTACCACTGCACATCAATACACTAAAGTGTTTCCACATTTATCTATTTTTTTAGGAAACGTTTTCCTGTGAAAAAACATTGCCTTTCTTTGCCTCCTAAAATTCTCATCGATTGGGAAGTATTACCAACACACGGGCAAGATGGACACATGAGTCTACTGTCAGGAATGCTAGGGTGGGATAGTTAAAAATCATCCATCTGGACGGGAATAGGTAAAAAACCACCATAGTCTAAGGATACAGAGGTCAGTGAAAGATTTCTCACAACATTCTGACACGAAATCTGAGTTTGACTTTACCTTACTCCTGCAAATTGGCTTTGACTCATCATTTACCTGTTATTTACACCCATTTATTTTTTAGGTGCCTGCAGTGTGCAGTTAAAATGAGTGAAAGAGGAACTCTAAAGTACCTGTGATTTATTCCTTAATAGATGAAAACATTTACTGCAATGTTGAATCCATTATTAAGAAGAATATTAGCCAGAGTTAAGATACGGAACTAAAATTCTTGGATCAAAATCTCCCAGAAATGCCATGTGGTTTTAAATTTTTTTCCACACCTGATTCAATAACACTAGTAAAAGGCACCCTCTATTAACTAGCTTATTATTTTAGCCATTATTATCCAGCCACCATAATTTTATCCCTTAAAAGCGAAAATTGAGATGCAGACAGGTGCAAGGGTGGGGAACCAACCCCAAAATAACAAAAATAAAATGACTCAGACTGCATGAGTGTAAATCTCCAATACTGACTTAATTTGCTAGCATGGACTTTCCTATGGCAGTTTCTGTAAAGCCAAAGGAAGATTCCATGCTAGAGCCTCTGTAAGCCACAAAAGGCAGGGTCTCTCCACAGGGTCTCATTGCACTTTGGCTCCACCAAGCTGGTGTGTGCATCAGAACTAATCATCACTTCACTAGAAATTAAAGAGGGACAGAGCTGACCAAAGGAGAGTCAAATTTGGATGAAATTCAGACCAGAAAGCATAATTACCCAAGTTTATGAGTCTTTAGAAAACTCATCTGAGTAGTTCCAGCTGAAAGTCAGGGGAAGGCTGAAGGCTTCATGTCAGAGACAGCAACCTGTGTGCACTGATCCCTATAGTGATAATGAGAAGAGGTGACAACAAAGGCATGTGGTACCTGTGGAAAATGCAAAATGGCACTGACAGAAGCATAGAAACCTAAACTGGGCTGAGGGCAAGGGCTGACTTTAACCACATAGCACTGAGACTGAAAACGGAAGAGCACTAAATGGAAACATTTCTGGTTTTCTGTAAAGGGATTCAAATTCCTAACATGAACGCCAGCTTTCACTTAAGGCTGAAATGTGTCCAAAAGCAGAACAAATGAAGATGCAAACCCCCAAACATCAAGCTGGTTTTGAAGTCATTTCACTTCCCTTCTCTACAGGGTTCTCTTCAAAAATCCATACTTTCATACAGAGCTACTGCTGTGTTTTCTGTACCTCAGGGGGCAAAACACAGCACTCCAGATCCCTTAAAAAGGCATCTTTGTATTTATATAAGTTGGTTTTAATGCAATACATTTATTTTCCTTCACTGTTCACAAACCCAGTGGGAACCAGAGCCACAAACACTCCTTTTGTCACCGGAAAGATGCCTTGGGGAACATCTCCGCTGCTGCCACAGCCTCTGTGATAGGTCTGAGATCCCAAAAACAGGGCCATATTCTTGTGCCTTTGCACACAGGACACCAGGAGTAGGTATTTCAGAGGCAGTTGATTTAGTTCTGAAGATCTGCTTGCTTTGAGGGCTGAGGTTCCCACCAGAGCGTTAGTACCTGTAACTCCACTGTGATTGGAGTATTGACTATTTTCCTCCATTGTGGATGTTTTACTGACAAGCTTTTCTTCAAAACCTTAGGGAGGTACACCCCAATTACTATCTGGAATGTGGTTGCAAAGATAGCATGGTTTAAGACATAACAATAATGTTCTCAGTGTCTGAAAAATAACATATCTCTCTAAAAAGATTAACCTGAGTTGAACCAAGCATGTTAAAACTAGGAGGTTTTTTTTCCCAAATACAATGATTTATTTCTTCCTCAGGATAGTTTTGTTAACTAAATGCAAGTATATCTCCCAAACAGCCAGGCTGCATTGCTTTTTTGTTTAAATTTTCGTTATTTTTCATTAAATATTAAAAGTATTGCCTGCTGTATAATTTCTTCAGGTATTTGCTCTTTCTGCAAAACCCCTGATATATTTGTTAGTATTTTAGTATAAAAAAGAAAAAAAAGACATAATAGTATAATAATTTCATGATAGAATGCTGTTTGCACATAATAAACTGCATTTCATAGCTTAGCAGAATTGGCAGGGCGAACATTGTCAAGTGTGATCCATCCCAGTTAACTCAACATAATATGAAATTCCATTAGGGAAAGATGCAGCCTTAGGAGAGGGCACCTAAATCATACTCAGGGTCTCCAAGACAAGACTCATTTATGCCATTCTGGCTTAGCAAAATCTCTTTGAACACCCATGCAAAGGCTAGAGTTTTTGGTAGGATTTTGTGGAGTCAAAGGAAGAGATTTAAAGTTTCAGAGATAGGAGACAAAAGTTGGTAGGTTTTGTAAAGAGCTTTCTGAGAGGAAGTTTGCCACTGTAACTGGGTTTTTTATACCTTTTATTTTATAGCTTCTACAGGAGGAAGTGCTTATCTTGAGGGGTTCATGTACACACTCCTAGAAATCTCTCACACTAAATTATTCTTTCCTAGTGGTATACATTTGTAGATATACATTAACTTTCCCTATCCTTTTTGCACTGCGACTCGAATGGGCTTAATAAAAAAATCCCTCCTGCTGTTTTTTAACTCCTGAAAAACTTTATTTCCCCAAACAACCATCACCTGATAATTCCTTAGAAAATTTTATAACTGTAGACTTACAAACTACACTGAGGAACAGAAGCTCTACAGAGTCTCTAATCCTCCATTTCTAAAAATTTAAGTGGTCTTCTATCCATTCACACTACAATATTCTAACTGGGCAAGAATTCAGGGAGCCTGTAGCTATTTGCCTTACAAACACCTCTTGAGGTTTCCCACTGACTAAACTGCTAGTGCTACACCTGCTGCACAGCAATGGCAGGTTCAGATGACCCAATATTTATTGCAGCTCTATTAAAGAAGAAGTCTAGGTTAATTTCAGGGGGTTATTGCAAACCAAATTGTACATCACATATACAGGGTGTATACAATGCAGGCAGCTGGCTTCTGTCTGCTTTACTCTAGGGAAATAGACTAGACCTGCACAAGAACTCAAGGTTCAGCAACCATTCTTCCTTCAAAACATCCACACATCAACATATATGAGCATCTTTACATGCATAAGTACACGCAAACCATGTTTTTCTTCTTCTTCAGCAATACTTCTAAGGCATCTTTACCTAACAAGAATTACCTATCATGTATAGCCCTTTAGAAAGGTCAAGAAGTAGGTTTTTTCTTTTTTTCCCTTGGAATTCATAAGCATTGGAGAGTTGCCCCATATAACAAGGAATCTTGCAGTCTGCAGACCTCGAGTCAAGGCATATATCTTATCCCCTTTTGGGTAACCAGTGAAATAAAGATAACAAAAATTACCTCGTGACAGAAACCAATATTTCATTATGTATGACACGTAGTTACTTAAAGAAGCCATCTGTACAGAAAAGTAACTGTCAGTGACTTATAATAAGAATTTTCTTGTGTTGGTAGAAGTGTTTCAGAGGATTTTTTAATACAGGCATTTATTTTGACAGAGTTACCTTTAGGAGCTTCATATACCTCGACAAACACTGAAACACAAGTATCTGTGCATTGGGTATCAAGCTATGACCAGATGTAAGTTATTTTCCACTTTTGAGGTGAAAATTTGATCTTCTCTCTGTGCCATTGTAACAGAGCATTGCAGGGCTGAAGCATGTAGCTGTGGTAGTACAGTGTACACAGGTTTTGGCTTAAGCAGCCAGTTCAATTCAGTATGCAGTCCTTGGGCTGGCTCATTGAGCTGATTAGCTCTTGATCAGCTCCTATCGAGAACCTTTCTGCAGTCTATAAACATAAGCAAACTCTTTACTTTGCAATAGCCACAAAGTAAATTTATTTCAAAAAATGTACTTCCTTCTCCAGACACTCTGTCTATTCACCTGTAATATATAAAGAATCAATAAAAATCATGTCTTGGACATGGTCCTAGAACTTCTGTAAATGTGGGGGTTTGTGCTCTCATGGGTCCCCCAGCACAGGACAGACATGGACTTGTTAGAGAAGGGACAGAGGAGGCCCACAAGAATGGTCAGAGGGCTACAGCACCTCTCCTGCAAGGACAGGCTGAGACATTGGGGCTGTTTAGTCTGGGGAAAGAATAAAGCTCCAGGGAGACTTTTCATCAACCTTTCAATATATGAGAGACTTCTTAACAAAGTCAGTAGTTACAGGACAAGGAGCAATTGCTTTAAACTGAAAGAAGGTGGATTTAGACTGACTATAAGGAACATACTTTTCATTATGAGCACGGGAGGATACAGGTGGAACCGTTTGCCCAGGGAAGGTGTGGATGCCCTATAATTGTTAGTGTTCAAGGGCAGCTGAATGGGGTTTTGGGCAACCTGATGTGGGGAAATATATCCCTGCCCATGGCAGAGGGTGGGAATAGACAATCTTTGAGGTTTCCTTCACACCCTGGCCCTTCTCAAACAACTCTGGTTCCGTGATACATCCACACTCTGAAACCTGTTATATGAGAAATGCAATGCCGATGTTTTTCCTAAAAGCAGTAAAACCAAATTCTTTTTTTCCCCTTTTACCTGTTGGCTGTGTTAGCTTATTCTACAGATACTTATGGGTTCCTAAAAACATTATTAGTGCACTTAATGAGACTGGGACACAGGATAACATTCCTATTGTTCTGTTTTGATTGTTGTGGAGGCTTCTTTGCTACTATTTAAAATATTTCTTATTCTTCACTGTTTTTATATAAACTAAATCTTGACTTGCATTCAATAACTTGCTGTACAATTTTCTGTCCAAAAGATGCTCATTAATGCTGATCTCTCATCAATTGCTGGACCTGAGTCCCAAGCCTGTCAACAGAAGCAAAGTTCTGCTAATCTCGAGGGCTTTTAACCTGGATATATATTGAATCACCTTCTGATCATTGAATCACCTTTCAAGTTAAAGATGCTTTTTTGCTGGTAAGGGACAAGGCTTTAATTAGAACATTTAGATAGTTACTCTGCATTTTCCTTGTGCTGGAAAGTATTTTAACAAATTAACTCAGGCTACTTAGTGACAATAACACTTTTTCCCGCCAGCCTTCCTATTGTTTCTTTTCTTTCAAAATCTGTTTTAATCATTTTTCATGTGTAGTTTTTTGCTGCTTCCTCAAAGCCAGCACTATTTTGATTACTGAACTAGGCCCTTTCAGAATACAATAGTACACTTCATATAGAGAAGGACAAACAATACTGTGTTAAAATATTTTTGCACCAAATCTATCATTTTGAAGATCTGGATAAACTTAAGTCTTTAAATAAATCTTTGCCTAAAAAATACATGACATTCTACAAATTTGCCTGGCCAGGTACTAAATCATCAAAACTTGTAAGCACTATCAATTATTCCCAGTGACTGTGCTACAAGCATGGACGCCTGAAGTTATGAATTTATAGCATCAATTCACCCAGCTAAGGAGCCTTGAAAGAACAATAAAGTCCTGTGTGTCTTGTTGGGGCATTGCAGTGGGGGCTTGAACAACTATTTACTGGCATCTGGGTTTCCAAAAAAAGACTATCCATACCAGCTTACAGTCAAATTCAGATCTATTTGGGAACAGAGTAATCTGGTAAAAATTAAGCATTTTCATGCACCAGTGGACTGATCAAATCACACAAAGTATATATAATTCAGCTGTCCAATTCTTTCTGCCACGCTTCATGGCAAATTCTAGCTGTTAATCACGAAACTGGGCTAGAGCAAGAATGCTTTGGCCTTCACAAATTAGGCTGTATAGACTCAGAAGACTTTGTTATTCAACAAAAGTACTATGTGGAATCATAGAATTATTCAGCTTGGAGAAGACCGCTAAGACAATCAAGACCAATATCAAAAGCATCAGAGAGAATGAAGCAAAACAGCTGAAAAAATTCCACTCATAAATCATAAACCAGTGCTTTTGAAACCACTGTACTAAGTGCAGCATCTGGTTTACACCAGATATATACCAGGTTGCTAAAATTTTAACATATTAAAACTTTAAGAGCTTTTCGGTTAGTGTTGTATTAAAGGAGAATTGGCACAGTTCTTAATTTTTAACTCCTTTTCAGGAGTAGCTCCAGCATAACAAGACAACAGTACAGAGAACCTGTCTAACAAGACCCTTTACAGGCTCAGACTTACACTCATTTATCTCAAAAAGAACATTAAATTTGCTCAGTACGTTCCCATTGAAGAGAGGAGTGCATAGCCTTGCTAAAGACCTCAAGTCTTGCATGTATACAGTGTACTAGCTCCCCTGATGTGCAGCTGCCTAACAAATAAATGAGAAATATCTTGACAGGAACAACCCAGCTCTTTTTTTCCTTGGTATGAAAATTTATATGCTTTGTTAATTGTCTTTAAAAATATATCCCGATATTTAAAATGGATTTGTGCATTTTTACTGTTAATCAATTTTATTTTACATACTTTGTTAAACCTTAACTCTAAAAGTTATTTTGCAGTCAGCATTTTTTAGTATTTCCTATAACCATGGATTTACCTTTATCCAGAATATTTGACTAGAACCTAAATTCTGCATACAGCTCAAAAAAAATTTTTTTCCTATATTTAATAGTACATAATCCCTAATATGACATGGAATGCTGTTAATTCATATTTAAGCAAAGCAGAAGATTTCCAAACAAACATTTAAATTATTTCTTTTGTTAGCTTAGAGTAATTTTTTTTTAATAGTTCATTAAATAAAGCTGTTAAAAATTGTATCCTATAACTCCCCATCTTGAATTAGGCAACATTAACAATGTTCCTTTTCTATGGACTTTACATCACCACCTCCTTGTAAAACACTATTCACTATAAGTTTCTGTGGATCCAGTTGCAGGGGATGTCCTTATTAATTCCCTAATTTTTCTTCATGGCATGGATTATAACCATAGAACAAAAGATTGTGGCACGAACACATTTGGAAGTGATAAAAGGATAAGATCATAAATGCCACTTTTAAAGATATTATCTCTGCAGTCACTGCCATCTTTTGATATAGGAAAACTGCTGTCTTTGGTTCAACACACAGAAAAACTGTATTCTTTTGTTTATGGTATTCAAATTCAAGGCAAATGCTGTGTCTTACATGAGCAGGTTGCATGGTTTAGTCTCATGCATCCAGGCCATCTTAAAAAAGAACCAAATCACACTTTATAGCCATTCCAGAAATACATTAATAGAGAAACAAGAAATGAAATATTCACATAATTCTTAACAGAAATTAAAATGTATGGAGAATCTAGAAGTTCAGAATTGGAAAAAACATTTTAAATGCTTATAAACACAACCACAGACCAGATTATCATAGCCTAAATTTGCAAAAAGGGTTTTGCATTTTCTATTGAATATTTCCAGCTTTTAACATTATTTCAATATGCCTGTATAAGCTTAGTGATGCTTTCACCTAATTCTTTTGCCTCTCTGCTTAGATGTAAGAAGAAATAATAATGGCATTTTAAGAATCATTCCAATTTTAAGGAGAGATTTACGATATTATCTTTTAGTACCTGGCAAATGGAAGGTCCATCACGCCATTATTTTTGAGATGACCAAAATGGCACAATATAGTGCAGCTGTTGAAAAGTTATCAGCAGAAAGTAGGACATTTTAAGGAGAAAGGAAAGAAAAGAAACTATCATATTGGAAAAGAAACCTTAAGCTAAATGTGACTGTTTTATTCTTATTATTGGTGTATTTAATAAAATAGCCTGGCAAGTAGAACAGCAGGTTATACAGACTATGTAGAGACATTGTTGGGAAAAAGGATGAAGAAGATATTCTTGTGAAATACCATCAGTCAAAAAAAAAATTGTTTACCTCAAGGATAAATGAAAATTTTAAAAACTCCAATGGTTCTTGAAAAATGGTGTTAAATATGTATGTTTCCTGTTTTCAGCTGTATTTGCTCAAAGTCAAGAGATGGCAAACACTTATATTTATAGCCAAATGCCCTGTGTAACACAAAATGTTACTGTATTCCATATCTGTGCCCAAAATTGTTACTCTCTCTCTAAGACCCAGCAGCTGGAAATGGAATGGGGGCATGGTGCTGGTCCCTTTTGAGGCTGGGGTCTCTCAGGTTGAAGCTCTCCTGCTCTTTCCCTTCTCTCAGGGAGAGCTGAGACAGCACAAGGCAGAAGCTCCCTTTTGTTTCCATTTTTTTTTTTATTTTTTTTTTCCCCCAAGGGTGTCGCTTCAGGCACATCCCCAAAAGCTGCATTTTGCAATTTTAAAACTTCTTCAAGGCAAATTCTGCAAATCCCTGTCTACATGGAACAACACCACTCCACAGGCTTGCCTGTAAATAAGAATGAGAATTTTAAAATTCCTAGATTAGGAGAAATGGCTGTATTTGACAGTAGCTTAATTTCCAAGTATGAGAGTCATTAAATTATTTATAATTATTTTTAGAAAGAATCTTCATAATGTTCAAGTCAGGGAGGGCTACATTGTACTGCTCAGAGAGGAACAGATCCACAGTTCCTCTGGGAAAACTGGGAACAGCACAGCTCCTCTCCAGGCATCCAAATAGGTGCCAGAAGTAAGCAAATGATGCATCCAATTGCTGCCCAGCATGCCTGGGATTGCTATCATGGCTGATGGAGCTCATCTCTCTAACGTCCTTGGAGCAATATGCTGGCAGAAGGGAGGGGTGAGAGAACTATCTGTACCTTCCATTGCAACTTTTTCTCTCGTGCAAGAAAGAGTGACTCCCGTTGTCCTCCCAGACCTTTACACCATGGAAAGGCTGTGCTTCAGCTTGTGTTCATTGCTCATCATAAGGTCAGCTGCTGCTGGCGTCTGGGACTCGGCAGCAACCAGCAAACCTTGACTTTGCAATGACTTCTGCTTTAGCATTGTAGTCAAGCCCACAGTACGTGCTCAATAAGCTGAACAGTCCCTTCTGTTTTCACTAGACATGTCCCTAATTTTGCTATTTGTGGAGAAAAACACTTCTAACGTCCAGCCAGAGAAAGTCTGTTAGAGATTCTCACCTCTATAAACATCTCCCCAAGAACAACAGGGTGTGGGGTGAGACACACCAGAGCTTCTCAACAGGAGAACTTCTGCGAGGAGATTCTCTGCCTCATAGGAATGAAAATAAACCTTAAAGAAACTTCTGGTGTGAAACTACCAGGAGCTCACTTCAATTAAGAAGCTGAACCCTGGAGATAATAAAAATAGTTTGAAACCCTTTTGCAGATCGCCGTTAAAAGGGAAAAAACCAGAATGAGTCATGAAAACAACCCTTGACCCTATTTTGTTGGACATTGTTAGAAGAAGTAAGCTAGGAGGCCTGCAGGTCCAAAAATAATTCCAAATAATTCATTTTTGTAAACAAAATATTTAATATCAAAATATTTCTGTTTTTACATTTACAAGCAATGAAATTGTATATAATTTTTTTTAAAAATTTCACAAAGGTATCCTGTTTTGTTTTTAATTGGAAATTCTACCAGTCTTTCTGAAAAGTCAAAGTGGAGCAGTCTAATTTTTTAATGAAGTTTCTCTTCAGATTGCCTCATTTGCACAAAAGATTTCACTTTAAATGGATCACCATTTTCTAACTGAGGTACTGCCTCAGAAAGATCCTATCCAGCTCTACTCAAAACAAGAAAATCTTTCAACTCTTTAGTGGGGACTGCCATCAAATCGAATCAGGGTGGTGTGCTCCATCAAGCAGCCAGCAGTGCTGCAGCTGAGCACATCCACTGCCTGCCACCCACTCTTCACCTGCCATTTCAGTGGCCTCTCCCTTTGCTGCCCAAAAATAAGGCACTGGAAGAGTCTTCAGATGAGCAGCACCAACCTGAGGCAGTCAGATGAGGGGTTGGCAGGGAGAAGAATCTCTGTAAAGATTTCACATCGCTGAAAAGCTGTCCCTGGAACGGGACTTGTCCTGCTGAGATGTTGGCTGTCCTAACAACTGAGCTGTCAAGTGTGGAGGAACTTTCCACTATTAAAAAGCAAACATAAATCAGAAACAACTGCAAACTGGTGGAATATCTGTGAAAGTTATCTGAAAAAAGTCTCAGAAGGACTACAGAAAGACCCAGAGCAGATACCAAATGGCAGGCTGCGATGTCCCAGAGGAGAACAAAATCCTGCAGGTTCTACACAGAGGTAAATAGAAGAAAGAAATCTATTCAATTTCAAAGTCATTAAATCTTAGGACCACATTTCAATCTCTTATAAAAGACCATAAATGCATTGATTCAGCCTGACACTTGCTTTTTATTTCTTCTTTTCCAAGAATGTGTTAGCCACACAATTCCCATGAAAAGGAGCTGACCACTGGCAAACACATGCTGAGTGGAAGTATTACATCATTACCATATGAGAATGCCCTTAGATCTCAGCAGAAACATGTTCATTTCCAATTCTTATTTTAAAATCTTACTTTACACCCTGCACAGAGTATCTCAATCCAGGTTTCACAACTTTAGGTTAGATTTTTTTCTTTCTCTGCCTACACTACACATTGCAGTAGCATAAAAAAAAAAAGGCCTGTAGGTGAAAGGCAGAATTCAGTATTGTTAAGCTCTAGAATATTGTCTCTTTCAACCATTGCTCTAGAAAAAAATCTGAAGTATCTTAGCTCTAGAAACCCAAAGTCTGTTTTATATCCAAGTATATTTAAACTAAAAATCACTTAAAACACTTATTAGGAGCTTGTGCTAACCCATTTTATGACATATTATCCCCCTGTATTTAAACTAATCATATAACAAGTCAGAAGTCCAGTCTCAATGTCTTTGTGTGATTTATTTGTTGACTCATTGTTTTTCGTGTTTCTCACAGACTCAAGCACTTTAGCCCCTTTAACTCAAAGTCTTCGAGCAAAGTCTTAGGGAAGCTTTCATCTTCTTTATATAATCAGTCAGGAAGTAAAGGGAAATTTCACCTGATCTTTTTATCTATTTCTCTCCTTTGTTTTATGATAAAATGTTTCAAATTTTCTGTATTTATTCTTTAGCTGGGGAAGCAGGACAGAGCTAACCCCTCCCTCCCTCCTGAAGCCCAACACCTACCCGTGCCCTGAGATAAGAAACCTTCAGCAGAATCTGAGTCCCAGTTCACTGATGGATCTATGGCTGCCTAATTAAACTGCGGGCAGCAAACTCTAGGCTATAACTCTGCTCCTCACAGAGCAGCAATTCATCATCTTGCCTTGCAGCTCGCGTTATCAGGACAAGCTTTTGTCGTATGGTACATGCCAGTTTTTGTTTTGATAGTTGACTTTTAATTGAACCATAAGGCCATTGCTGACAGAGTTTGGGAGGACTGAAGTTATAAATCATAAATCCTTAACTATAGCCCTTATGCTCTTAGAAGTGTCTGAATGTTAAAGGAGCCTGATGCTATTTGGTTTTCCAATAAAAATGAGCTGCTATAAAATGTCATGGCATGAAGACACAATGACTATTTATGTAGATTTATAAAAGCAAAATAAATGTAACAGGTGGTGAAATAAGCCACCTGATGAGCAAGTTATGATGAACCCTATTGGAGTAGTCATAATTTCTTTAAAGTATTTGAGTTTATATCCTTGCAGATCTCATGAATTTAGAAATGCTTCAGTGATTTCAAACAACTGACTATAATGACAGGCAATTTGCAGTTAGCAAGAGCTTTTTATGGCTAATGCAATTAGTAAGTGAGACCAAACAGAAGTCTTGAATAATAGCTCAACTCCTAGATATAAAAAACTGTACAATTAGGGAATATATATATAATATATATAAA
>WAAE01024865.1:0-10094 GCA_013400495.1 Nicator chloris
TTTTTTTTTTTTTTTAAGGTGTTACAGTTAAGGTGGTTTTGGATAATGAGAGCAGTCAGGGAGTTTTCTAAATCTGTTAATTGGATGATGGGGTAGTGCTGTAAGAGGTACCTCTAAAAATACTGTCCTCTGAGTGGTGGCATCAGTAATCATTACAGGGGTTGAGGGCTTGAACACAGGCACATTCTAATCAGGACTCTGGCCAGTCTGTGCTGTCCTGGATGTCAGTGTAGGGAATTGCATAAAACTGGGGAAGGAGGAGTGTTTAAAATACGGTACAAAAATTCCCATTACCTGAAAAGGGTGCCTGTGATTGTTGGGAGATTGGGAGACGACAACTGAAAGTCTTTCCGGTCCTATGTGCCTAATCCACAGCAGTGAGGCACTTCACAAAGGAAGGCTGGAGACCTGATGCTCGCAGAGCAGTCATCCTTCCTCACAGTTGCTGCTTTTCCACTCCTCTGACATGTTGGAGCACATCTGCTTGGCTGAATTTCCAGCTCCACATCCTTGTCACTTATCCAAGTGAGAATAAAATGCCTTCATATTTGGCACACCTAGTTTCCCAAGTGATGTCTTGTCCCTCAGGTCTTCCAGGTTCTCACTACAAAACAACTTAGTGAAAACTCAGAGGCTTAGGCTTATGCCCTACACAGAGCAACTGTGGAGGCCACTATGATATTTCAGATGAAGCTGTTGCATTAAGAGGGTTTGTGTGTGTATTAATGTTTTTTAAACATGAATGCCCTACCAATATTCTACTGCATATTAATTAAAAATGCCTACAGTTCTGAACCTTTGCAAATGGCAGGCTGGTGACTAGTTAGGCAGAAATCCTGCTGCTTAGGGGCGAGTGGTTTGTTGGTTTGGGTTGGGGATTTTTCCTATTCACCGATCTTGCCTCCCCCTCTGAGTGCAGCTCTTTAAATTTGTGGGTGCCAATTTGAATTTTCATTTTTACAAGCTTATGTCTTTCATGGTTTTCTGACCACACAAAATAATCTGGATGTTGGGTAGAGTGAGGACGTGTTGTGTTCACAAAATGCTGTATAAGCACATTTCCATTAATTTCTGTGCAGAGGTATCATTTTTGCCCTTTCCTCTGCACTCCAATACATGTTTCTAGTGGTGGCTTGTCCCTTAACATCTCTAAAGGGATTCTTTCCACCTCACTGTTTTTGATTCAAAAAGCAGATTAGTTTCTTTCCAGATGAACAGAGAAGGTTGCTACTAAAGCTAAAAACCAGAAGGGAAGGAGGGGGGAACAGAGGGGACAGACACGACATGACACAAACAGCAATTCAAAACTCAACCCAGACCAAAAAACTAGAGTTCACTTGTCTCTAGCATAAAGCAGTGCTGCAGCCAAATGACAACAAATGCTGCTCTCCATTTTTCATTAAAAAGAGGACATAAGAATGCCTTTCTGAGCAAGGAGTCTCTGACATTACAAATTGTTTGGGATTTTTTAGGGTTAGTGCACTGTGATTTAGTTTACTTTCTAAGTGAATATTTGGTTCGTGACCTCAACCATCTTACTCTGAAGGGCTGTAAATAAGAGGAGAACGCCCTTGGAGCTTTTCTTCACAACTGGCAGCTTGCTGACTTCAGCTTTTACCTTAGGGACTAGCGAGGTTTATTCCAGCATTTCTGTTTGCACGATTTGGCATACGCACTTCTGATGCTGCTTTCTTACTTGATAGTTCTCTCTGAGCTCTGGAAAATGAGCATTTAGCTTCTGGTGATTCCTTTAAGTTTAGTTCGGATGAAACAGTTCTGATGTCAAGGATTCTGCTTTTGTGAAAGGAACTGTAAGACCTCTCTTCCTTTGTAAGCTCTCCAAATCTAAATCTTGATTGTAATAGGCTTCTGTATTAAGAAATCATTAATCTACAGATCTTCATGTCCTTATTCATGCTTTTTTCTGACAAAATTGATTTGTCTGTGGTTCCTTTGTGGTATTTACTCACCCTATGATATTTTTCCTACCTTATAGAGCAGTTTCAATCCATTAGCCCTAAGGTATGTCTCCAAGATACTGCTGTCCATGTGTTTCTGGTTTAGCATAATTGTCTCATTTTTCAGGCATTTATATGAGGTTGTCTTTTGGCCAGGAAATGCATTCAGAACTTGAACTGATTTTAATAGTCCAAAATAATATGTTCTATATAATGATATCACTGGTGTTGCGGAGCAGTATGGTTTTTGATGAAAATATCATTTGTGCTGGCTTTGCAGCAATATAATGGAATTTTATGGTCTCAACAGTGAGAGAATCCAGTGAGAGGAAGAACTAATTTGAGTCAGATGGCTCCAGCAAGCCCTATCTTTTGTTCCCACATCTAGTGGTGAAATAAAAGGAAGATAAGCAGCAGTTACTGATTTAAGGATGGGTTGAACCCAGCCTTAACCACAGCTACTGTCTCATATATATGGCTGCTTCTCCTCATGGCACTGCCAGCAGTCAGCTATGCAGAGCATAGTGTGCAGCAGCTGCAGCACTGCTCCCTGCTTTGTGAGCTTCAGACACCTGAAGGTAAGGTGTCTCCTGCTAAGAGACCCTTTTGGTGACCCCTTTGTAGGATTCTTTCCAGCTGAACTACCCTTAGAAGATATTCCAAACTCTCATCTAAAGTTGTGTCAACAATTCAGTTATAAAAGAACCTTTCTTTCCTTTATGTGCCTGTTCTAGGTTAAGATGTGACTGTGTGCTTTGTATGCAAGGAGAATCTTCTAATTTTAAATTTTAAGCTCAGACTTTCTAATCTCCCTATGTTTTGTCTGCCACAGAGACTTTCCAGCCAGATACTGGGCTGTGTGAAAGCCTGGGGTGGGACTTGCTGGTGGTTCTCCTGAGCTCAAGCTCTCTGTGGCCTTGCTCAAGAATGCTCCTTTTCCAGGTAGCTACACTGCAGCCTTTCAGAGGTCCAGTTGCTTTGTCAGTGAGCATCACACTATTTTATGGACAAAGGGATAGCACTATCCCTATAAAATAACTTTATCTCTTTCAGAGGTGAGCAAAATGGTGGGTTGGATGTATGTTGTTTGTTTCTCTTCTAGTCAGGTGTTATCTGGGACCTCAGTGCAATGTATATTTTTGTTAAGAGCTTGTGCACTGTTTCTTCTCCTCTCTGTCCCACCCACCTGTCCCCACAACTTCTGCATGAAAACAAAGCAGTCCTGGCAATTATTTGATTTTGTTTCCTCCTCCTAATGTTTTGACATGTCAATATGTAAAAACATACCTTTACACTTGTAAGAAGTAATTCTAAACTAGACAGCAGAGTCTCAGTCACCTGGAATGAGCAGCAGTTTTAAGATGCTTTGCTGAATTTTACAGGCTTGCAGGAGAAGGAAAAGTTGTAAATTAAATCCTGCAACACTCTTGCAGTAGATCATAGTTACTTTATTTGCCTAAAATAAGAATCTAAAAGCAAAGCACAAAGTTAAGTTCAGGACTTTTGCTATTTGTTGCAAAGCTACTATTCAGTGAGCCCTGGATTTTGCCAGCCATTATACAGAGCTTCCCAGAGGAGCCTGCTGTCAAATATATTTACAGTACGTTTACAAATAATAAAAGGAAGTAGCTAGAGGGGAAAAAAAGCATTGCAAGGTCACTTATGCTATTATTTTCTTCCAAAAATGTATGAGAAATAGAAAAATGAGCCATTTTCATTTAGCTCAAAAAACTGAGGAAGGAAACATAGGCTTCCAAACCCATGAATCATATGGCAAGTGCAAAACTTCATGCTGCAGTTGGAAAGACTTTATATGGTAATACTAGTATTATAAAGCTAAAAATTATTTCAAAAAATTATTTCATTTAACCCCAACAGCCCTGATTTGAGAACTGGCAAATCCTGCATCAGGCTAGATTATTAAAGTTAAAAAAAATAAGTATTAGTATAATATAGACGGAATCACTGTACTCCCACAGGACTCTTACTTACCTGTAGTCTAAGGCTGACATGGATATATTTGAGTCAAACAGGAACTACTACTTATTGCAAAGCTCTTAATCATGGTGCTTTAATGAAACTGTTCTACACACTGAATAGCAATGTAACAACACATAGAAAATTAGCTTGTTTGCCATTGATTAATGATAGATAATGGGTGCAGTTCCCCACAGTGGGACATTTGAGCAGTTCTCTGTCATGCACAAACTCAGGCTCAAGGCATGTCTTTACTTGCACAGTCTGATTCAGCATGAAAACCCACACAAACAGGAATGCACTTTAAAGATAAAAACAAGATTCATATTTAGTTTACTTAAAGTGTAATGGAGGTGTAATGCACCTCCAAATTATTTCATTTAGATAAACAAGGCAAAGATCGAAGGACAGAACAATAAAAGTTGCTTATTTCAACAGCTTGAGAAGAGTTACAGGAGAATTACAGGTGAAAGAAGAGTTGCATTGAAAGGAGACAGTAGGAAAAAGTTACCAATAGTTATTCTTCTAAGTGTTGAATTTCAAAGAAGTAAAAACTTGGTAAACTTGTTTAGGTATCAGCTGTGCACATGTTAGGGTTATGTATCTCAAATGCCAGCCTTGTTCAAGAAAGGTATGTACAGATGAACTTAAAACCAAGGAGAGTTACAGTTCTCAGCTTCTCAAAACTGGACAGATTGTGTTTAAAAGAAAAAGGTTTCTACAGCTACTGCTGAAGATTCACTTCAATTCAGAGACACTGCAATTTTCTCTGTAAATGAGAAAAGGAGTTTAAGACCCAGCTTTGTTCCTTTTGCTTTGTCACGTATTGCAAGCTCACAGGTTTTACTACTTTTCATATTTAGTTTGAATCTAGATTTGCTAATAGTTCACACTGTAATAGCTTTTGTAACATTTTTAATACACCAAAGAAAATGTTTATCATCTAGAAATTGCTACTCCCTTTCCACTTGCATTGTTATACTTTTAAGTTCCACTATGAAATGTGTAAAATAAAGCTCACACACACACAAAAGAAAATTATGGAACAGTAAGCTTTGAAATAGTGCAAATCTTTAGTGGGCTTTGGTCATTCACCTCCTTGAAAACCAGCATCAACTTTCTGATAGGCCAGAAATGGTTTAACTTCCAGCCAGAAAGAGGATCTCTTCTGCTTTTGGCCTTTCTTTCTTCAGGTCCTCCTAGCACAGAAGTAACTGTAGCATAATTTAGGTAACTGCTTAAAGCTGTCTGAATTACTGCAGCCCTCCACATGTGGGATGCAGGATTTCCCAGACTCTCTGCAGGGCAGACAACTTCTGGACCTGCTCTGTGAGTGTGTCACACACTTGGTTCCTGAACAAGCTTCTCTCTGGTAGAACATCCTATGAAAGTGCTTGCAGCTGCTTTGTGTTGCTCTGACCTCCTGTCAGATGTGAACCAGTTCTACACAGCACACAAGCTTCTTGAGCCTGAAACACAAAGAAAAGAACGTCATTTTGTGGTGGTCTATTGCTAACACTGCAGTAAAGCAAAAGCATGTGTTCAGATGTCATTCTGTGAAGGATGTGATGATAATGCTGTACTATGTGGAGGCCACCTTGTGGCATTATGGAAGTAAAACCCAGATGTAAAGAAACAACAGCATGTAGACTGCATGCCAAGAAATAAGGATTCTAAACTGCTTATATTTTTGGAACACAAGCATCACACTGATGTGTCATTCTAGCCTCATGTGAATGATTACAGGTGCTGTAACACAGGAATCTGAGGATGTGTGTAGCACCATTCTGTGGGTCATAGCTTCTTACCTAGTCAGCTTAATGAATGCTGCAATTATTAAACCTACTGCTTGCATGGTTAGTGCACAACTGCTGCTCAACAGACATGTAGGGAAAGATTTTTTACAGAGAACAAGAGCAGATAAAGAGTGCAGTCAAAGTACTGTAAAACTGACTTCTAGGTTACCATCATCTTACATATTTGTTCTGCTTGCATGAGGGAGTCTAGAAATTCTTACAGCAGGAAAATTATGTTCCTTTTCCCGGCACTTAAACTATTAATTAAATTTCCTCCACTGAAGAATGTATTTGAATTTAGTAAAGATGGGTTCACTTGCAACCAGACAAAACTGGCTATCATCTTGCAATCTCAATGTCAGCATTTGCTATCTCCTAGGATAAGTGTGCCAAAGTAGAGTATCCTGTTCATGGTTTTGGACATAGATTATAAGGAGATGAAAATAATTCATTCCTGGGGAAAAAAAAAAGTCCTGAAGGAGTTTGTCCAGTCAACTTGAGGTGAAAGCAAACAAGGGAGTAGGGAATGTTATCTGCCTGAGACAGGAAAGTCCTCAATCCTACATGCTGACTCCATGCCGTGTGGGTAGACATGTTGGAGATGCAGGAATTATTCAGACAACTGCAGAGTTTGCAAGGGATTAAGAGATTTTCTGCCCCAACATAGAATCATTTAGATTGCCAGAGACATCTTAGGTCATTAAGTCCAACCAGTAACTGACATTGCCAAGTCCACCACTAAACTGTATCCCTAAGCATCACATCTCCGTGTCCTTTAAATGCTTCCAGGAATGGGGACTTCACCACTTCCCTGAGTAGCCTGTTCCCATTCTTCACAATGCTTTTGATTAAGAATTTTTTTCCTAATGTCCTATCTAAACTTCCCCTGGTGCACTTTGAGGCCATTTCCTCTGTTCACTTCTTACTTAATTGAAGAGGCTGATCCCCACATTGCTGCAACTTCTTTTCAAGTAGTTTTAAAGAACAGTAAGGTCTCCCCTGAGCCTCCAGGCTGAAAAAACCCCAGCTCCTGCAGCTGGTTCTTATGAGACTTGTGCTAAAGACCTTTCATCAGCTTCGCTGCCGTTCTTTGAATGGAATCTGTTTGAAGCAGACTGGGATTCTGCAGCAACTAGATAGTGCAAGATAGCCTGTGCACTTTCTGCCCCAAGTCAGAGACCCTCTCAGGGCATCTTATATTCAAAAGAACAAGAAGACTGTTGCTGAACTCAGGCTGCAATCCAGACTTTTCCGTCCGTTACCATTTCTAGTGTAGCACAGTAAATTGCCAGTAGATGGCACACCACAATAACTTTAATGATGCTGAAAGAAATACGCAGCACAATTTTTGTTAATTTTGTGATTAATCACAGTAAAGTTCCTTGGGTAGGAGAGAGCTCAGTAAATGAGTTACCTGGCTGTGGCCTTTCACAGTGCCTTTATGCTGAACTCTTCCATCTATCTTCAGTTTGTGTATTCTCATAAATCTCCTCGCTTTGCTGGGCATTTTGATTTCTTCTCACCTCTAATTGGTTTATCAAAAACCAAATAGGATGTAGCTATGAGTGTTCCGATGCACATGGAGTTCTTATTTATTCTTTGTGTCAGCAAGCATTGTATCTTTGCTTCCACCAAACATTTGTGACCCAGCATTACTCATCTGGTGTGTTGAGTGTTGTTATCTGTGTATCTATATCGGGGGACTGACTCAAAGATTATGGTGAGATTAGAGGCAGATGGCTGAAGGTGCTCCCTGCTCGTCTGGTCAAAGTCAACACCTCTGCATATTCAGTCACGCACAAACCAGATTTTGGACGGCTGCCGTTTGTGGTCCAGCATCTGTCTGATATATTACAGTAAACCAACATTAATAACAAATCATCTTCATTTTCCAAAGCAAATTTTTAAATACTAGCCAAGGTACTATTAGCTTTATGGAAAGAGTTGTTTTCAGAGCAATTACACCGAAATGTTCAAAGGTGAATGAAATGCTTTACTAATGGTGACCTGTAAGCAAAAGATATGTAGCAAGTTTTGCTAGCATTCTGACTGTGAAAAGCATTCATCAAAAAATAAGCTACATATTTTGCAAACTCCTTTTATTCTTGGGAGAGTAAAAAACTCCCTTACAGTATCCAACAGTACTCCAAACCACTTAATTCTTTGTAAACAGCTGTGATGATCTTGGATTCTGATGATGCATTCAGATGGATTTGATAGGTTTCCCCTTCTTTTTTCAGTTTCTATGTGACAGCAAAGGTGACAAGAATCTGGAGACACAGATTTTAGTGTTAGCAGTGTGATGGCATTACATTAATCTAGGCCTTCTCTTTGTTCAACCCATTAGGGAGTGTTCAACCCATTAGCTCTCATCCATCTGGCTGACAGTTGTGTAGCATTAGCGGCAGCTGGTTGAAGCAACTCAGACAAAATGGAAAATGTTCTTGTGAGCAGGGTGGAACTTTTAAGAAGTTTGCAATTTTCTATGTAGCTGCTACTCAAGGGGTGAATCCATCAACGAAAAGACAACTGCAAAACATGGAGGTCGTTCTTGACTGCATTTTCAAGTTCATAGAATTGTTTGGTTGTTTCCATTGAACTGAAACTGCTACTTGGCAGTTTTATCTGTCTTTTGAGGAGAGATTCACTTGAAATCAAGCTGCAGAAACAACTTTGCTAATAGTAAAATTCCTTCCAGAATAAAAACAAGTGGCATCTCCCAGCTGATGTACTAATTATTTTGATAAATATATACCTGGATGTTTTTATGTCTTTGTTTCCATTTGTACTACTGTTTTTCTGGGATTTTTCTTTTTATCTGAAGACAAACACCCACAGCACGATATCAAAACTCACAAAAAAGTATTGTGCAATCCACTCAAGCTGCTGTTGTAGCTAGTCTTAACCAGAAAAAGGCAGTAATCAACCAATTTTTTTTTCTCAGTTGTGTACACTTAAAAATATGGTAACTGATATATCTGAATGAAAGAGAACTTCTAATATGTAAAGAAGTTACATGGTGAGATGACAAGGGACTACCAACCTAACACTGAAAAGGGTGCATGCCAGTGCAGCTATTGGAAAAGGCAAGATGCTATTTAATTAACTTCTCAGTTTGTTAACAGGATGATATATATAGAGAGAAGCTTCTTGGATTGGGTTATGAAAGAACAAATAGGGGGGTCTTTTTCTTTGGGTTCTCCAAGGATTTAAACCAAGAAACTGTATTATATAGGTTATAAAAACAAATTATTAGGATGAGGAAATCCTTAAAACTGGACGGCATGATCATTCATACTGTGGTCTGACAGAATCCTAATACAGTTCCTTGAGGATATTTTTTAAAAAGGAGCATTTTTACACTAACTGCATGATATGTCACTCTGAAGATGATGTCTGTCTGTGGTGTTGTACTGGAAAGAGTGTTGACAGTAGCTTTAACATAAATGTTTCTGCTTAGTGATCCTATTGGTAAGTACTTCTAACACTATTCAGTTCTGGCATTCTTAGGTTTCCACCCCCAAAACTGCTGAAGTTTTAAGTGTTTGTGAGCTTATATGGCAGAAGAACTTCACAGATCATATGTTATCCTGATTTTCTCCAAAGTAGAGACAGCTCAAAGATACTAATAGACAAATAATTCAGAACATCCCACTGACCTACGATGACATAAGCTTTTTAAATCATGCCTAGTATAATGTAGTACTTTTATTATCAGCTGATGACCAGGTTCATCTTGTTTAATGATAGTGTTTTCCATAGGTTCAGTAATTAACTCTGCCAAATAAGAGAGGTAAAAGGAAGCAACTGTAGCCACAACGTGACAATGAATACGTATGACATAAGAGGACGTGCTTTGTAAAGGGAAATTAGGGGGCAGGGAAGGTATTACAGCCCTCGTGGTTTCTCCTGTAAGTCTGTGCCTGCCTAATAAGCAACACATTTTCATTCAGTTGTAACTAATCAAACAAACTGTAGTGCTATAAATCATTTTAAAAGATGACACTTTAGGCCAATTTTAATATTTTGTAAGATTTTTTTGTTACTTTTCCCCCCTAGAAAATCTTTATTAGTCTTTTCATGAAAGCTATTAAGATTTCAAACTACACTGCCTTAAATATATCCATTACCAAGGAAGATACACGCACTTCTTACGCAACTGTTTTCTTCAGGTTCACGTTGCTGTCATCCCACTTTTGAAGTGGCTACTTATCCTTTGCTTTTACTCACAAACCGAAACACGAGGGACCCGTCCCTGCGCTCCGACACCAGCGTGTGAGCTGTAGGAGCGTGCGGCCTCCGCCTGGTCGGCTCCGGCAGCGGCCGCGGGGGGCGGGGCCGCGGGGGGCGGGCCGCGGGGGGC
>WAAE01024865.1:10211-38110 GCA_013400495.1 Nicator chloris
GGGGGGGGGGGGGGGGGGGGGGGGGGCTCGGGCCCCGCGGGGCGGCGGGCGACCCTGCCCGGGGCGCAGACCGCGTCTCCCGGGGCCGTGCGGCCCCCTCGCAGGCCCGGCCCGGCTTGGCCCGGCCCAGCCCTGAGATGGCGGGCGGCGGGGGCGGCTCGTGCAGGGCTTGGCCGTGTCCCGGTCAGCTGCGCAGGGCTGCGAGATCGTGGAATGACAGAATCCCGAGCTGAGCTGCTGGCGGTACTGTGAACACTGGGCCCCTGCCTTGTAATGGCTGGGCACGGCCAGCCGTGCAGTGCCGTCGTTCTGGCGTCAGCCTCCAGCAGATGTATCCAAACTGATGACTCAGGTTGCTGGCCAAAGACTTTGGAACTGAGTTTTAATTTAAAAAAACGAATAAACAAACAAAACCCAAAACAACAGCCAAAACAGAACCCTCAAACGGGTGGGCACTGCCTGGAGGACCATGTTTATTCTCAGCCTCTGTTGTAAATTCTGCCAGGTTTTATTTAAGAACCTCACCTTTGGCAAAAATTTACCCGATGTGGAGATATGTTGGTTCATAGCACAAGTTACAGTTGCAGTTCTGTGTTAAGAGTACCCGTGAGTAACTTTAACTGTATTGGTGAAAGCTAATTTAAGGGACCTGCCTTTATTCCTTCACACAACATCATGCAAACGTAGCTGGCAGCTGTAAAGAATCATTATCTTATTCAGACTCGGGTGGTACTGGATATATTCAGATAAGCAAAAGATATAGAGAATCTAAGATACAGAAATATCCTCAGAATTAAGAACTGAACTAATGACATCATTTTAAGAGTAGAAGTAAATTCTAAATTCTTCTTTGTGATTTTCAATACAGTATAATACATTGCTTTTAAAATACGTATAAAAATGAGATTATGTAGAATTAAGATGTACCCTCATAAATATTCATAATTTTTAATTTAATCCCTCTGCAATTGGAGTTAAACTTAACTTTGACTTTGGGTTCTGTCAATAGATTAGCACAACAGGTTCTACTCTGCAGATCTTGTAGAATCTTGACAGTGTTGCACCTGCTAAGCTACTACAAACAAGTTATAAGAGCCCTATACCATATTTGGGAGCTGATTTAATAGCTGCTATCAGGTTGGCAAATTTCTAAATGCCTAATTGAAACTGTAAATTTCTCCAATATTGTAAAGAATGAAAAATTGAAAGGAAATTCTCAGGGAAACATTGTTATAGCAGTTGCAATATTAGATAGTGTAAGCATTCCTAGGGATTCAAATCATCACAAAAAGGTGGGTAGGTCCTTAAGCGTTGTACATGTTAGAGAGAGATGTGGCATGAAGGACATTATGACAATTTTTTGAGAATTCACTTTTAGGAGGGCTCATTTACTTGTTTTTCTGGTGTATGTTCTTGATTTGTTAGGGTTTGTTACATTTTTTTGCCTTTTGAACAAATTTTTGTCTTAACTTTGCATCTTATTTTTTAGGAAAGAGGTCTTTGATGTTGCTCTTAACAGGGTACAGAACACTAGGTTTTTCTTACTGGAGACTTCTGGAGGACATATAGGAGGAAATCTTCTATACCTTTAAGGCAACTAGTGCTGAAGCTTGCACGTAACCTTTTACTAATATTTTCATCGAATATTCAAGTTGCATCTTTTAAAATAAAAGCCACCTGTGTAAAAATTCCTTCTGAGTATATGTTCAGAGCTCTTAGTTTCCTTATGGCTGTGGTTGAGCTTTCCAGCGTGGGCTGGTCCTAACAGGAGCAATTAGAAGTAAAAACTGCTATTTTGTGACAAAGGCACAAATTGCTATTTTTGTGCATTGCAAATCATCCCTTATACCCACCCACACTATGTAGAATGTCAGTCTGAGGGGGGCTTTGCTTTCAGCAGAAGCACTGAAGCAAAGTAAACTTCACTGTATGTATTTCAGAAGGAGGAAGGAAGGTGTAAATTACTTTTGCCATCACTTGAATAGATGAAATATAACTTGTTTGAGATCTTATTTGGGCTGTTAAATTACTCCTCCAGCAAGGCAACACCTTGAGGGCACAACAAAGTCTTTAACCTAACGGGATTTCCACTCCTATTGCAGCATGCACTGATGAACTTAAGGGGCTTGATATTGTGAGTGCTGACTGATTTAAATTTTCCTTTTGGTCATTGTGGTTATATTATGATTTGTAATATAAAATGATATAGCATCTTTAAAAAAAAAATTGAAGTGCAACAGGGCACCCTGTCTTATATTCTGGGGCTTACTGAAATGTCGTGGAACTCACTGTTTTTTTCAGGACAGATGGAAGTTTTGTGGTTCATGATGTACCTTCAGGATCTTACGTAGTAGAAGTTATATCCCCTGCTCATAAATTTGAGCCCGTGCGAGTTGACATAACTTCAAAAGGCAAAATGAGGTGAGCCTTTCCTGATTTGCCTCTGTTGATGAATTACATGTGTTTGACAGCACAGTGGAAGAACTCATGGAAGCAGTGCTGTAGGTCTGATGTTCCATCTCAGACTGTACGTGTTCTTTTAACATCACTTGTGAAAGCATGTTTCTCAAATTCCAAAGTCTGATATCTTTCTTCCTTTCATATTTATGGCCTGAAATAAGAGAAAAGAGACTTTAAAAGTTCATCTGTTTGTTTGCCTTTTTTTTTTTTTTTTTGTAGCTATCCTGAAATAAAATCTAGGCATAAACTAGGTAACTGCTTTGTTATTTGTCAGCATTTTTTTTTTCTTCTTCCCTTTTCCATTTCTTTAATAAGTGTAATGTCAGTGCTGGGCACAACGAAATTTTCTGTTACACCCCCATAGGACACTTGGTACAGTTACTGGTTAATATTAGCAGTAGCCAGTTTGCATTATTTCTGTAGGATTGTTGGCTTGTTTTTATGTTGTGGCCAAACCACTCTTGACTGTAACTGCAGGCTATGCAGTAATACAGAAAAATCTATCTATTAAGGTGATTTTCATTTAAATGGAGATGCTCAAATTTAATTTTTCTTTGTTCAAGCAGGCACATAGCATCTTAACTTACAGGAATGCAATCATCAGTGTAAATACTCCTGCAGTATATTTGGGGGAGGTTAAAAATTGAAATCTCACTGAAAAAAAAAGTGCAGTCTATTTATAATAATAATTACTATAACAATATAATAATATTATAATACATAATTATAGTCATAATATAATAATGTTTGAGCTTATAATAAGCTAAATTTTTATTGAATTTTTATTTTTATCCTTTGTTAGTATCTTACTGGCAATAATTAATATGTAACAAATACAAAGATATAGACAAAATATTGGATATAACCTCACCCTTAGCACTGTTTGTGTATCTAAGGACTAGTAGGGTAACAAATTTGATGTTGAGAAAATTGCTGGGCTACATCTGCAGAGGAAAGTAGCAGGAGGCTTGGTGTCTCTACCAGTCCAACAGATAGAAACTGTAACAAGGAATGCACTTGAGGAGTCAGAGATGCATGAAAAACGATGATACTGGGGGAAAATTCAACAGGGCTTTTCTAAGGGATGTGCTGCCTTAAGAAGTTATGGTAATAACTAGGAAGAGGAAACAGCATGTGGATAACAGATGTGTTTGATAAGATCTACTTGAAAATCTCAAGTTTTGAAGAAAACATGTAATCATAATGTGGGAGGGAAAGGCATTCTATAGATGAGTATTTGGTGAAAAATTCACGAGGAATAAGTTATTTATGGACACAAGTCATCCCTGGAGTTGCACACAGTGGATAAATATTCATAAATCATAAAAATGGATCAAGAATGACAGGGATGTTAGTACTGTGTGATTATCTAATAATTAGCCCCAAATGAAGAATGGTAATGATGAACTATGGAAAACCTTATGAAGTAATAAAGACTGAGATTCAGTATTGATAAATGCAAAGTAATGCACTCATGGAAAAGGTATTAACTTCACAAGTCGTTGATATCCTGAGCAAACTTGTTAAACTTCACTGCATATTCAGAGCTGGACCTTAAACAGCATAGTTTTTCTTGCTTGTTTACAAGGTGACAAAAAACGGTTTGCTTTTGATTCCTTTAAGCTGCTGAGACAAATTAGCTTTTTGAAAGTGAAGCCTAGCTGACACTGCATAGCAGATGGTTTTGTTTGTGGTCTTTTATTAAAACTTGTTTGGATTTTTTTAAATCTTCTTTATTATTTGCCAAAGATTCAATTATTTACATTTTGCTCAACAGAGCAAGATATGTGAATTACATCAAACCCTCTGAAGTTGTCAGGCTGCCATATCCACTCCAGATGAAATCTTCTGGACCACCTTCATACTTTATAAAGAGAGAATCTTGGGGATGGACAGATTTCCTCATGAACCCTATGGTATGTACAGGCAACACACAAATATTACAAGTGTGCTAAGGATCCAAATATAGCTATTTGTCAGAATACTAAGAATAAAACAATTGAGGAAAAAATGTTTGCTCTTCTGAGAGGATTGTTTTCTTGGATTTTACTTGCTACAAATGGAAAGTTTTTCTCTGACATCTCCTCCCCTATATACCACATAATATGTACATCCTCTGAAAATAGTCCATAGTTTCTTCCTTTGACAATGTGATGCTGTTCTAGTAGTGCAGAGCAAAATGTAACATGTAGCAAAATTGTAATTATAACAGGTGTAAGAGAGAACAACCGTTTGCCTTATTGGTCCAACTTTGAAAACTATTGTTTAAAGCACAGTACTCTCTTATCAGGTTTCATTCCTGGCAAGTCTTACTGGCTTACTGATTCAGAATGCAGTAGTTCTAGAGTTTAGCTGTTTAGTAGAGCTTCATTTTATTTTAGTAGGTCTAAAAGTGTTTAGAGCAACAACTAAGCTGAAGAGGTATTTCCTGTTTTCTCTGTAGGTGATGATGATGGTTCTTCCATTACTGATATTTGTGCTTTTGCCTAAAGTTGTCAACACCAGTGATCCTGATATGAGGCGGGTAAGTGCATTCAGTTGATGCATATGGAGAGACCAAAGATAATGAGATTTCAAGGCACAGAAAAATAATAAAAACAAAACTGCTTTAAAGGAAGGCTTAATGGGCGTAATATATTTAGCTAATACAGTGTTGCTGTTTTAGCAATTTAATTTAATTTTAGTCATTTAATAAGTGTCAAGTGTGTTGAGTGTGATGTGGGGTTCTCTTGCACTTCAGCCTAAACCACAGTTAACTACACTGTTAAATCCAGATGTCACACTAGTATATATGATATGGAGTCCTAATGTAGTCATTAAATTATCTGATTTATTGTCCTTTCATCATGCAAAATACTGAACAGCAGAAGGCTAGGACATAATGGAGATTCAAGGTGTTTGCTAAATCTTTTTTTTTTTACAAGTATTATTTGTCTGTTATGGGTGACTACTTTTTGAAGGCTTGGTTAACTAAAACCTCCTTTTTCTGTAAATGACCACTATCTTCAGTAGTACTTTATAGATATCTGAGTATTTGTTATAAGTAATACCTTTATAAAGCATATCAGAGCTTTATAGTGCTCTTTTGGCTATAATTTTGATTAAAAAACAGATACAAAGATATGTTAGCTATTCATAGCATGTTCTTCAAACCAAGCTGAACTCTGGAAGTTGAATTTAAAAAAAAAGATAATCACATATTCCTTTTGTTTTTCACTGATCTGTCACTGCTTACAGACAGGCTGTTCTGATGGTAAAACCATCAAAACTTCTGATGATTTAGTTCTTATTAGATAACTGATACAACTTCTTAAGGAGAAAATTTTAAGTTGGAAGAACTTTGCTTATGACTTATCTTTAAAGAGTAGGAAAAAGTTTTTAAGAACTAAATTGTAATGGCATTCTCTAGATGACCATGTATAAAATTGTTAACTTGCGGAGTATATGGAGGTTGTATGACATTTTTCAAATTAACTTGTTTTTTCTTTCTGGAATCAGCACAGTACTAGTTTGAATAGAAAGTTTAATGATATAGTAACTATGCTTGTTGTAGAGGTGTAGTGTAGATGCAATAGTAACAAAGGCTACTAAAATGCCTTGAAAGCACTTAAAGATCTATCATGCTGAATGGGAGAAGAGCAAGGTGACGATCCCACACGAAACTCACAGTTGCTGTAAGCATTATCCCTTTGTGGATGTGCAGTTCAGCTGTTGTAGGCATTGAAAGTACTTCAAGATTGGTTTATTTTAAAATGTGCTAATTCATTTCATAGAACCCCTATGCTAAACCCTAAAGTTACATTAAGCTTACCTGGAATATATGGTTTTATATTAAAATCCTTTTTTTCCTGAAGTAATGAAAACTCAGCTGCAGTACTCTAGTAACTTTGTGTCAGAACGGAGGGCTATAAAAATATCTGTTCCCTTCAAACAGCATCAAAAATTTGTTAATTTGCTATAAATAATACTAATTTGAAAAACAGAAGTGTGACATCTATGAGAACACAGATCTGAATATCTAAACAATAGCCTAAACTTTAATATGGAGAAAAGTAGTGCTGCAAATAAATCATTTTTATCTTTTAGATTTTTTTTTTAATCAGATGGTTGCCCTGTAAGACTGCTTAAGACGTGGTTACCATTTTCCATACATCGCTGCTTTTAGTTTGGGGGTTTTATGTTTCTGTGTGTACCTGGGTGTTTGGCTGTGGTTGCATAAAACTATGTAGCAATACGTATCCTGGAGGGCTACAAAAAGTAAAACAGTATTTGGGAAAATGTGATATCTTTCTCATACAGTCTTTCAACTGATGCCTAGATACAGCCAGAATTGTTACAAGCTATTAAGATGATCTGATCTTTCCTTGCAGGAAATGGAGCAGTCAATGAATATGCTGAATTCCAACCATGAGCTGCCAGATGTGTCTGAATTCATGACAAGACTCTTCTCTTCAAAATCTTCCAGCAAGTCTGGTGGTAGCAGCAGTAAAGCAGGGAAAAGTAGTTCTGGAAAAAGGAGGTAGTTAAGTCTTCCTCCTGAATCTGAGTTTCCATAGCTGTTTGTTGTCATGTCTATTCGTTTTGAAGATCAAAAAGCCACTGCTGTAAACTTTAACCAGGCACAACATATGTGATGCTACAAGTGTGGTTTGTAGCTTTTTTTAGACTGTATAATCTGTTTTGTACTTGACAGTAAGCAAAAGATGACATGGCTTCAATACTGTATCTATAAAGTTACTGATGATACTGAATTAACTATATTGTTCTGTAGAGAATTAAATTATACAATGTGCTTCATGGTAATAAATGTCTTAAGACAATGTATAAAAAAATATGAAAGATAATAGGAGTGGAGTTCAGTTCTAAGATGTCTTTAATATTTTACACTTGTTGAGTTCTGAAATGAACAAATCATCCTTTGAAAATGGAGTCATGAGTTTACTGGGTAATTTGCTGTATCAACTTGTTACGTGTTACATGTAAAATCATTTTATTTGATGCTGTTTGCTGCCTGTACAATTTACAGAATCACAGAGTGGGAAAGGTTGGAGGGGACCATAGTGGGTCCTCTGGTCTGATCTCCCAATCAGGGTCATCCCGGAGCACACGGCACAGGATTGCATCCAGATGGCTCTTGGATATCTTCAGTGAGGGAGACTCCACAACCTCTCTGGGCAGTCTTTAGTTCAAAGATTTTCTACTGTGTATTGCCCAGTTTTACTCTGATCTACTTTCTGCTAAAAACTCTTTGGGAGGAAAGAAAGCAAAGTTTCTTGCACAAGGAGGTCATTTAAGCTGTCAAGATCTTGAATCTTTCTTTTCTCAATTACATGTATCACTTCTGTGACACTGAGGCTTCTCACTGTTCTTATGCGTGCTGTGCTTTCAGCTTAGCAGTGGAATGATTTGAGGCCAAATACAGAATTTTAAATGATGTTCAAATTCACTAATTTTAAAACGAAAGAAAAGAACTTAAGGGGTAGCAGGAACCTAAATTCTGCTCATCTTCTAAATTATGTTCCAAAGCAATTGGCTCTCAAATGCTGTCACTGGCAGAACTTCATTCTTTGAGCATGCCTATATATCTCTTATGCAGTATCTTTTCAAGCTACCAAGAGAAAAGTTGAAAAGACTGATTGTTTTTCACTAGTTGAACATTTGCAAATTACAATGACAGCAAACTTGCACCCTATTAGCAACAGTCCATAAATTTTTTTTTCCATCATAAATGCTGTTCTTCATTTTACAGTTGGTAACTTCTTAGGTAACAATGTCCATGCAGCGTAGGTAATGTATATCTGTTTCCAGAAATGGTATTTAACATCCACTTAGAGTGCATCTGAAGCAAAATCAATTCTATTGCACGTATTTGTTCTGCCATACACAGAAGAGGGCTATAAATTTTCTTAGAATACATATTTAGAAGTTATGCCAGGAAACATTAAAGTTGCAAGAGACTAAATATTCATAAAATTAAGTCAATTTTTAAGGCGTTGGACAATGAAAGAAATAACCCAGTGTTTTCTGTGGACAGTGAAAGATTTCACTCCGCAAAGTAAGCTGCACATTTTGCTCTCTTTTTGTTTTGCTTGAATGGTCTTTTTGTTTCACATATTAAATATTTTCAGTGGAGACAAAATATTTGGATATTCTTGCTGGAAGGATCTGCTGGAGTAAGTGTCAAGTTGCATTGGTGAAAAAAACCCAAACTATTAAAAAAAACCTCTTTCAGCAGTGTCTTAGGAAAAAATTATATGAAAAATTGCAGAAAGCAATTCTTTGAAGATGAAGCAATTAGCATTGTCACTGTGGTATCCTGGAAAGTACAAGCCATGAGTTACTTTGGTTTAACAGTAATTGAAATAACAATTGCATTAGCTTATAATTAATCATACTGATGCATTTTTCCATGTTAGGACATGGAAAAATTCCAAAGGTAGGAACAAATATTTCTACCTTCTTTCATGGTGTCTGTTCACATTCTTGATTTGTCTTCAAGGCAGAATGGAGAATTCAGGCCATGAAAAGATGAAAGTCTTTGTTAGGAGTTCAGAGTGAAAAAGTTCACAAGAATTGTAAAAAATCACAGTAAAACTTTGGAAGGAGCATATGGAATATTCAGCACTTTTTCTTAGGACTCTGTATAGGAAGATTGAGGCAATTCCTTTGTGCATGAGGATCAGATGCAGTGTCCCAGTCTCAGAAACCTATTACCAGAAGAATCCAAGCCCAAAAATCTTATACATTATTCACCTCTTTTTCAGACACCTTTGTGATAAAGCAGTTTGTAGAAGTGTGTTAGTCTGCTGCTGAACTACTGCAGGTTGCAGTTCTTTTTCATTTTAGAGCTGGAATCTGTGTGTCAAGTGAGCTAAGATGTTCTGGCCAGAGTGCATTGGTCACTTACAGTCAACTGGTCATTGTTGTAGTTTAATCTCAGCCAATAGCCCAGCCCCACGCAGCTGCTCACTCACTTCCCCCAGTGGGGTGTGGAAGAGAGTCAGAAGGATAAAAGAACATTAGTGGGTCGAGATGAAGGCAGTTTAATAGGGAAAGCAAAATCTGCACACACAGAACAAAACAAAGAATTCACATCTTCCCATGGGCAGGCAGGTGTTCAGTCATCCCCCAGGACAACAGGGCTCCAGCACATCTGATGTGTACTTGTGAAGACAAAGCCACCACTCCAAATACCCCACTCTTCTTCCCTCCACTGTATGCAGAGCATGATGCCATATGGTCTGGAATATCCCTTTGGTCATTTGGGGTCCTGGCTGTGTCACCTGGCTGTGTCACCTCCCTACTCCTTGTGCACCCCCAGGCCCCTTGCTGGTGAGGAGCAGAAAAGGCCTTGGCTCTGTGGGAGCACTGTGCATCAGTAATGAAAATGTCTCTGGGTTATCAACGCTGTTTCCAGCACACAGTCCTAGCATGGCCCCACACCAGCCACGGTGAAGGTTACAACTCTGCCTAGAATCAAAACCAGAACAGTCAGTTAAAGTTGTAATGTGGCCTTGGGCTCTCATAAATGCCACTAGGCAAAACTTACTTGATCCTGTAGCAGTTATAATGCAAGGTTGTATTTCTGCAGAAAATAAGTGTTGGCTGTAGTTCAGTTTTATTTTCTTATTTACAAATTTTTAGGATCGGTCTTCCGTGTTAGGTCTGGCATCTCAATTTTCAAAAAAAAACCAACATAGCTGCCTTTTAGTGAGGCTTCTTGAGATAACATAGGGCAGACTGTGAATTGGAGCAACTGATACCTCAGAATAGAAATTAAAGATTTACTTGGACCACAGACAGCTGATTTCCTTATTGTCAAAAGGAGGAAAACATGCTCCCTCAGCTTGGACTGGATAACCCTGCTGCCTTCTGATTACAAGTTCTGGTATTTCTAAGGCTTTGTCATACCTTGATTTAACAAGCGAAATTGGTTCATCAATCTGCTGGAATTCTCTTATGTTTTAGAAAGTTAAATCCCCTCACAGAAGGATCAAAGAAATCCCAGGGCCATCAGAAAGTAAGCACCAGAAGCATTCAGTCAGAGGCAGGAATTGTCTGTTCCTGAGTGTGAGTAATACATTGAGCTCACTGCATCTTGAGGATTTGTAGCTGAAGAGCTCATTTAGCCACGTTCTGAATGAGTGGGCAACTGAGTTTATGACAAGCCATGTAGAAGGGAGACATATTTTGCTGGTCTGTTTTAGCTATTACTCATTTAAGATGGTCTGAAAGGTGTTTGGACCATTTTGAAATAATTTTACCAATTGCATCATCAAAGATGCTCACGTTCTACACATATAAGGAAGAAATCTAATGTACAGCTATCTCCCCTTTGTTTTAAACAAAAAGAATTGTTAGTGCTTCTTATATTTTGGTGCAGTGGGGATGATAATGGCTCTGTAAATGGAATGTGTATTGCTTCAGAGAGGCAGGATGGCTTGTGATTAAGACTTGTATTTGTGAAGAGAACTTCAGTATTCAGAGCCTTGAGTTTGGATGCAACTGTCAGACTGTATAAAACATCTACTACTTCTGTTTCAATTTCTTGTGTATGATTTCAGGTTTATGTTTCCCAAGACATGACAGATCAGAGTATTTTTTTCCCTGTGCCCCCTGCTGAAGCAGAAGAAAGAGTCAAAGCTGCTGTTTCAGGTTTTCTCTTGGTTGTTTATTATTTCTTATCTACAAATTCTTTCTGTGCCCTGCCAAGGTCTTGTTTCAGCGAGGGCATGAAACGACTCCCACCCACGACAGGCGGGCAAAACTTTTTATACTACATTCTACGTATCTTTTATTTACCATTAATCACCAATACCTACCACTAATGTTAGACATGTCACCTCTGTTCTACACCAATCCCTGTGAGCCACCACAACAGAAAAATGCTCTGTGCAAGGGGGGGTCTCTGACCCCCTGCTGTCTCTCAGGGGTGTGTGCAGGGGGGTCCCTGACCCCCTGCCAGGATCTCAGACCCTCCAGGGCAGTCAGAGGAGTGCCCTGAACTCCGACAGTATGAGCTATGAGAAACCCATCTCATAAAAGTAATTGTGAAGTCAAACTTAGTAGTGAATATTGGGTACTCAGATAGTGCGGCAATGAGCTTACTGAAAAAAATCCATTATGTGATCTTGTTAAAGAGTACCTTTGTTAAGCATTATTGTGTAGATCTTTATGAGTATCTGTTAAAGCAACCCTTTTTAAGTAACTGCATGTCAAGATTTCAGAAACAATCTAGGCAATGTAAGTACAAACCATTTTCCAACTTAGTGAAAAGTGTATTAAATCACTAAGATCCATTGAAACATCTCCACTTGGGTGTTCATGTACCCTTAATTGCATAAAGGTCATGTGTGATCAGTAGCTCAAAGAGGACAAAATTTGTTTTACAGTTTGCTAAAAGGACCCTAAGCTAACAGTGATAGCAGTACCTTGAAGTACTAAAAGGATTTAATTTTCATGTTTACGACATCTTTGACCTTAATTTTGTTGCTATTGGTAGTTAGTAGATAGTGAATTTGTACTCCTACAATTTTATGTTCCATTTGAGACTTACTTATTTTAGGAAAGTCACCAATACAAAGTAATAATAAAATAACCAATATAGTAATGAACCCTTAGTGGTTTTCATTCTGATGTGGCAGAATAAAATATGGATATATTTGGCTATATATCATGCTAATTTAACAAACTGAAGGAAAATGGAAGTGTTTATATCTACCGTTGATGGGCTAAAGAATACAGAAAGGACTTAAAATGTTAAACTTCAAATCAGTGGAAAAGCAGATCTACTGAACAATGTTAAAAGGTTGAAAATATTACATATGTACATTTTGCACATTCTTAGGCAGGAGAAGTACAAGAGGCACCTGTGCTGCACAGGGAATTTGGAAGTTCCACTTAATAGGCTTAATAGGCTTTATCATGGTCTATATTTCCAAGGGCTTGTTCCCAAGCAGGAACTGAAACAGAGGCCAGCTTGGCAGGAAGAACCCCCGTGCGTGCTGTGCTCTCCAAGACACAGCTGGGAGACACTGCAGCTCAGGAGTCATTTATTGCCCTGCTAACTTTGCTACCATATCCAGGAATTACTGGGAGGAGAGGGACACTGTTGTTACTAAGCATATTCCAAAAATGTGCTGACAGCTATTGCACAAGCTTAACACTATGAATCAGCAGATTTCCCATGTCCAGGGAAGTTCTCTGGCAGTGTTTCATTTTAAAAGATACTTGAAGCTATAATTGTAAGGAACAAATTTGGAGGAAGCCCCCAAAGGTAGAAGAAAATTTAAGTATTGCTGTCATGTCATATTTAACTCAAATATTAAGGTTTGCAAAAAAATGTAGCTGGAAGATGTTTCCATGATGTTCTACAGACATTGTTTTCTAGGTGAATGTAGTGTTGGCAAGTTACAAGTGGGCAAATGAACTGTAGTCACAGCCTTTAGGAGACCACTGATCTCTTTGCCTATTTGGTATTTGCCAAATGGTTTTTGCCTATTACCCACGTGAGTGAAGAAAAAGCAGTTATCCCATGTTTCTTCCATCTGGAAAAATTGTTGTACTATTCAAAAGATGTTCATCAGTCTTTCCCTCCATCACTACATAAAAACTGGGCACCCATTTAAGGCTCTTCCCTAAGTGGTAGAATATAGCCAGTTTTCCCCCATTCAGTGCAAGGTTCATTCTATGCAAGAGTCTTCTAATAAATACATTACTACACTCTGACTTCCAAAAACCAATCAGTATAAATAGTGAAAAAAAATAGAAATTTAAAGGCTCTTACTTCTTTCATCATTGCAGTGGCTTTAAAGACAGGACCTTAGATCTCAATTACTATTTTGAACATTATACTGTGTGAATAATCAGGTGATTCAGGCCATATATTAGTACAACATTCAGGGAGCTTTTAGTCAGAAAATTGTCTGTAGGAATAGTATTGAAGTTTAATCTATTTTCGGATGGAGCTAGCGAAAGCTTCTTGAGGTCATAAATAGGCTGAGGCATTTTAATTTATTTTGTTTTTGTGTTTCAAAAGCCATAAAGGATTATTCATCCTCTTTCATAATAAATATTGATTTTTCAGAAAAACCAGTTCCCTTTTGAAATTACAAGGTTATTCCTTCAATTATGCTGTCAGTAACCTGTATGTAATACCTTGTTTCTAATAAGGCTGTAAAGATTAATGACAGAATAATTTTCTGTGGAAAAACAAGTGGAACTTTAGCTAGTTAGCTCATTTATTGATGATGCACAAAACAACACAGTTAGGATCATTTGTATTCTGTGTTTGGTTCTGCATGGCTGGTGGGAATAAAAATTAATTAAAGACTGTCATTCAGTCAAGGGCAAAAGGTAGTGAATATGCAACAGAAAGAAAACCTTTTGTGGCATTTTTCAAAAAAACCCGAATTTTCTACTGATTCTTTTAATTTTAATACAGACATTTAAAAAGTAATATAACAGGTGGTAAAACTCTTTTGAAAACATGGCAAGTAAAGAAGGAAAAAGATTTTTTAATTGAACATTTTTTTCTGTATGAAATATGAGAATGTTCTCCTTAGAAGTTCTCCGTATTCTTTAAGGGTCGTCTTGCTGTCTGGTACACATGGGTGTGGGTTTTCCATTGTGTTTCAGAATGGAGAATAGGACATCCAAGCTCACAGTCTGGGCACAGGACTGCTATTTACCATGCAGATTCATGAAGAATCCAGTTAAATACTTGCGAGTAATATTTTCCATTCCTTGGATCAGAACAGATTAAGACTTGAAACAAATTTCTGGCAGCAGGGAGGAGTGTTTCTTTTCCTACAAGTTTGTTTTCTCAGTCAGCCATTGAAGTGGTTCAGAATGATTCAGCTTGGCAGGTGAGAAATATATAAGCTGAGTTAGTAAAGAGCGTCCAAAGAAATGTGAGGTCAAACCTCCTAATGAGCCTGTATTTTTGCCATGCTAAACACTCTCTTAGAAAGAGGAGGAGCTCAGATGAGAGATGGAGCAGTTACTAAAAGTTACTGAAAGAGACAGGCTTATAGCAGAATAAGTGCAGCATCCACCATCATATTTACCAAAAGTGATGAGAATTGAACTATGGTGTTATAACCAGGTTTGTAATTCAATGTTTGCTTCATAAAAATAATACCCTTACCTGTAGCTTTGTAAGGGTCCCCCACATTAGACATGAGCATCTACAGACAACCAGTAGAGATTCCTAGAGGAACCCTTTCCTGAAATCCTCTCATTTTTGGTTTTGAATTGTAGTGTTGATACTCCCTCCTTTCTTTTGGTTTGTTTTTCTGCTACTTCTATTCACATGGTATTTGTACAGAATTTTTTCACTTCTTTTTGCCCTTCATTTTTATGAAGACTACAAGAGTTTTGTTGAAATTGCAGTAGCAAGCTCTACTGAGCTGGTGCAAGCAGGCAGAAATAATTGTATATATCACTTGTTCTTTCAAGTGTTTCACTGATAGCAACCAATTATTTCTGTCACCAGGTAGCTGACTAATGGTGCAGAGGTCATTTGTCCTGGAAAGACCTGATCAAACTGCTGTGCTTTCTTTGTAATATGTTTAAAACTTATTTTATTGTTAGGGGTTTTTTTTCCAAAAAGTGTAAGTGTACACTGAGGAGAGTATTAGAAGGATTTTATAGAATCTGACACGGTTCACTGCAAATAAAAGAGTTTAGCACAATGCCCTGTTTACAGCTATTTCATTGGGAAAAAAAAAGATGATTGAAAAAAATATCCAAAGCATCTGGATAGCTTTAATGAAAAGAGTGATCTTAAATCCCATTAACTAACACCAAAAGTCACCTGCTGCTTTCAACCCACTTCATCGGGATCACTTAGTAAAGAAACACATTTGTAGAATTCTGCCTCTCAATCAAATCTGTTGATTACAAAAAATCTGGATGCTCTTGTTCATACATTGTACTTTTTTATGTGTCTTTTTTATATGACAGAATACACTTGCCTTCTGAAGCTCATTAAGTGCCTTTACAGTTTTGCAGTCCCTCATTAGCCTTTTTTAATCTTCTTGAACATGATTCAAATTTGATACCTTTTTTTCCTTAAACTAAATAAACTTCCACTTTCTAAAATTGCTTCTTTGCAAAACATGATTACATCTAAAAAGATTTAAATTTCTAACTTGATTTAAGTGCTGTTTATTGGTTTGGGGTTTTTTTTAATGGTGTTTTATTGTCTAGTCTTTCCTTATGTATTTTTAATACTTGATATATATAGTTTATGTTTACATGCTTTTACATCCTAACAATTCCTTTACGTTCCAAGTTAGGAATTTGAATAAGCGTTTCTGCAGTAAGAATATGATGTGGTTTATCAACAGAAGTCTGAACCAGGAATTAGGCTCTACTGTATTTTCTACTTTTAGCAGGGCTTACTTGCTTCAGTTAGCTCCTTTATGAACAAAATATAGACTAAAGTTACCAGTGCAGCCAGGTTCCATTCATACCTGTGCAAAAATACATGCACATCTCTGAAAATCTTGCTCTGCTATACAGTTTTCCTTCTGAAGGAAACTTTAATATTCCTTCTCCAGCCAGTGCAAGGGGTATTGGTCTCAGCAGGAGAGCACAGACAGCATGACTGCAGATACAGATGATGAAAAACTCCCAGCCTACACTGTAGGAATGCACTTTTAGCCTGTGTAGGGCCTTGTGCTGCTGTAGCCCTTCAGCACACTGTTGTCTGAGTGACCATCATCTGCATCCCAAGTGTGCTGTAACCATGCAACTCTCCAGTAGCCAGGAAAGGGCATTTAGCCAACCAGACTACAGCAGGGGTAAATAAAAGTTTCAACCATAACGCTGAGATCTGTGCATGAACTTCTCTTAATTTCTAAATTCTATAGATTTTTCAGAACCAATGTGTTAAAGAGGTATTGCAGGTTTTCTAGTCTGTGCAAGTTCTTAGACTATAGGTTCATAACACCACAGTTCCTTAAAATCTTTCAGTAGTCACTGAGCAATCTGACTAATTCTTATGATATGATCTCAACCTCTCTCCTGGGGAGAGCTGTGGGCAGTAAAATGTGTTGTTTTGACAGAATATTTTTTGCTCCCACCCTATCCACCCCCTGTGTATTATTCATGTTGCTATCAATTTTCCTTAAACAGTAGGATCAAGAAACGAAGTCACGTACTTAGCGTGAGACAGTGAAATCTGTGATAAACATAATTTCCAGGAGAGATGGATTCTACAGTCATTTGCAAAGAAACATGGTAGAGTGGTGGGATATATATGTTTTGGGTTGGTTTTTTGGTTTGGTTCTTTTCCTTGGGCTTATCATCAGACTGAGAATTTACTTTGCTTACTTAAAGCCTGCTTTATGTTTTGAAGGATTCTTTTCATGGTTCTTCCAAGCACCAGCCCCCCCCCCCCTTTTTTAAGCAATGCTTCTGAGCTGTGAGGTTGCTAAAGAGCAACAGAAGTCAAGGAATCTCTTTGGAAATGAGATGGTTGCCATGGCAATGCTTCCAGCTGCTTCTTGTCCCAGTTGAGAAAATAATTTTTAGACTCCTATATTACAAGGTTAAGCTGTAATGTTTAAAACTAAATCATATAGCTAATTGATTTAAAATTAAGGTCAACACTTTGATTTTTAAATATCTTTGGGTTGATAATCATCTGAAATTCTTGACTCATATTTGTGCAGGTAATTCTTAAATATTTTTTTCTATTTGTTCAAGTACTTGAGGTAAAACTGGTGCATCCAGATGGAAAATATTTTTGACTTACGGATTTTACCAGGTGTGGTTTTGTAGTAGAAATTATCCTGAAAGCTGACTGCTACCTAGATAGGTAGTGTTTAAAATATGACTCTGAGTTTGACTCATACTTTGATATATGCCAAATCCGGATCAGATCTGAAATGCCAGATACTTTTAAAGTTTATTTTCTCTAAAGTACAGACAGTTGATGAAGTGCTGGTTGTTTTGGTGGTCTCTAGTCACTTTGAGCAGGATTATCACCAACAGCAGTTCAGTCATATTGTGTCTGGCCAGTATTAAAAATCTCCGAGTACAGAGGTTCCACAACCCACCTGGGAAACCTTTTCCCCTGATCTGCTATGCCTGGTGAACAAGCTTTCCCAAGTGTCCAGTTTGAACCTCCAAGTCACATGCTGTGGCCATTGGGCTGTGTTGTTGTTAGACGATGGGATAAATCATGCTAAAAGCCTGGTGAGATTTGGATGAATAGTGACATGCAGAGGAGCCCTAGTTAGCATCATCAGTGAAAACTGGCAGGCACAGACTTCTCTGCTCCTGAGGTTATCAAAGGAAAATGATTAGACCACTGTCCCTGGTGTGAAACCCAAATAAAAACTCCCAGAGCCCCTGGCAGAGTGAAGTACTGCCTACAGGGGATTTGCTGTGGGATGCAGGGGAAAGGGCACTTTGCAATTGTTTAAAGGTTATTATGAGATACTTTTAATGGGACTCTGGGTGCATGTAGAACTTTCTATGAAATGTTTAGTGAAAGGACCAAAGGTCAGAAAAGGAGGGATCCATGTAGCAAGGAAGAACAAACCTGGTTTGATATCTTTCTTGACCAGTCTTTGCTGGCTGCTTTTCATCACCTCATCATCCCCTGGGGTTTTTTTTAGTTATCTTATTTTCTGTCTTTTGAAAGGTATCTTACTCTTCTTTATTTTGCATAACTTCTTCCCCTTGTTAAAAGATAGGCCCAACGAAATCCTCTGGGAGCTCCATTACTTCTAAAACATAATTGGAAATGGTTCAGAGAGGACTTCTGCTAGATTGTAAGGTACGTACAGAATTTTATCTGTCCTTGCCACTTTGAAAATACTTAACTACTTCAGATTTGTTGGCCTCCAGTCCTACTCCTTCATTAAAATTAATGAATTAATTAATTCATTAAGTATCTGATCACTGTCTATGAAGTCTGCAGCAAAAAAATCTGTGCCATTTGCCCCTCTCCCTCATAAAATAATCATGGTTTGGGTTTAACTTCTTTTTTTGTCCAATTCATTTACAGAATATTTGCTGGGTTTTTATGTCCCTTGATACTGGTAACCTTTTTAAACTTGACCTCTAATTTTATCGTGATTGGTTATTGTGTTATCCCTGTATAGTCACTCTCAGGATTTGTCCTTTGACTCCCCTTGCTTACACAACTTCATTCTGACTTTCATATTTTTAAGAACTTTTTTAGCCAGACCTTTTGCTCTCCTTCTATGGTTTCTGTCTTTCTTCAGGAGAAATAATCTGTCATTTCATCTTCAATATAGTACATTTTATTAATTGCCAGCCTGCTCAAAGAGCCTGTCTCTCTCGGACTCTTAGCAAGAGAGGATGGAGGATGGTTGCCTAAGTTGATTGGTCTGCCTTTTAAACTTTTAAATATATTGTCCTTACAATGCTGCACATACTTTTCCTCAGAATCATGAATTCTACTATCTTAAGATAGGTGCCACCTAACTGGCCTTCCATGCAAGCATTCTCTGACAGCTTTCACCTGCAATGTTCATATCTGGCAATTTTTGCCACCTTTAGAATAAAAAAAATCAATCACCAGATGTTTCCTATCATACTTTTTTTCAAAGCTACCTGAGTAACTTAAGTTTTTCATTACCACCAGTCCTAACTGTCAGCTAACCAAACAGTTATTTTCCAACATCTTCCATGATGATGGTTTTGATTGTATTTTTCAAGTTAGGTCAATGTTTTTGATGAAAGCAAACCCTCTTCAATTCTGTTAAGCTTCTACACCCTTAGAATTTAGCCTTGGGCTCACCAGAAAGACATGAAGACTATGTTTTTAGTATTTACTTAAGTTCTTAAAATATTTTAGTAAGAAATATCAATAAATTTGCTGAATATTTGAAAAGTCAAATGTTTCCAAGAGGGCAGCATTTGCTCTGTTTTACATTCAGTCAAAAAATATACTTTGGTTCATTTCCCAAATAATGGTTCATCTCACAAATACTGAATGTGTAAAAAGAGATTTAAAATTTCTATTGAAAATAGCCTTGTGTGCAATGTGTTTCAGCAGTTAATAATGGCTTTCTGCATTGTCAGACAAAACACACACTTCATATGCCAATGCCAGCTCGTAAGTTCAAGAACAAGAGAAAGCTGTTATGAACATTTTTTTTGTTACTGATCCTATGCAAAGGTACCAAATCATATTTAGCCAAGGCTGCAAAGCAATTCAAAATGACTCAAAGCTGCAGAAGTATTTCTATGGCCTGATTTTGTTGTTTGGTGGGGCTTTGTTGGTTTGTCAGTTTGTTTTCCCAAAGCAATCACTTGTGCTGTGCAGCCATGACACTTCTTTCAGGAAAGATACTCAGTGAGCCTTTTTTATGTGTTTTATGTGTTTTGTCATATTAGAACTTTGTCTCTTGTGTTCCTCAGTATACTGAACCACTTTCTTCATGTAAGTTAGCATTTTGCATGCTTCTGGCAACCATGCAAATCTATATATCACCCAGGTCAAGCCTTTTGAAGATGCTGGGTATGCAAGTTGCCAGCCTGTGTCAAAGCCTTTCCCATAATGACAGAGTCCATCTTGGGCACAGTGATCATGAAATGACAGATTTTTAAGTTCTTGGAGAAGTAAGGAGGGGGGACAGCAGAACTGCCTTGGACTTCTGGAGAGCTTAGTCCCCATCCTGAAGTGCAAAGCAGTCCACAAAGGCAGAACATTCTGCAAGAGGGAAATCTTAGATGCAAGAGAAAACTGTCTCATGTGCCAAAACGTGGCAAGGAAGAGTGGCCTGGCTGAACAGAGAACTTGGACAGGAACTCAGAAAGAAAAGATTTTATGACCTTTGGAAGAGGAGGCCGGAAACAGAAGAACTACAAAGATAATGGGAGCTTATGGGGAATAAAATTAGAAGGGTCAAAGCACAACCGGAATTTAACCTGACTACCGCCCTAAAACACAATAAAAATGTTTCTATAAATGTATTACCAGCAAAAGGAGGGCTAAGGGTAATCTCCATTGGATGCAGGGGTAAACAGTGACAAAGGATGAGGAAAAGTTACGGTGCTTAGAGCTTAAAGTGGTTAACAGCAAGACCAGTTGTTCTCAAGCTACTCAGCCCTGTGAGTTGGAAGACAGGAAAGGGGAGAAGAATGAAGTCACCGTAATCCAAGGGGAAATGCTGAGTGACCTGCTATGCCCCTTAGACACGCTCAGGTCTATGGGGCCAGGTGGGAGCTGGCAGAACTGCTTGCTGAGCCACTTTCCACCATTTATCAGCAGTCCTGGCTAACCAGGAAGGTGAGGGGAAATGCAACACCCCTCTACAAGACTGGAAGGAGGGGAACTACAGGCCTGTCATCCTGACCTTGGTGCTGGGGAAGTTCATGGAGCAGACCATTCTGATGGCACTCAGGACAACCAGGGGATCAGGCCCACACAGGATGGGTTTGTGAAAGACCCTGACCAGCTGGGTCTCTCATGACAAGATGACCTACTCAAGTGGGTGAGGGGAAGGCTGTGGATGTTGTCTACCGGGACCTTAGTCAAGCCTTTGATGCTTCCCACAGCATTCTCCTGGAGAGACTGGATTCCTATGGCTTGGACAGGGGCACTCATCTCCGGGTAAGGAAGTGGCTCGACACGTGGCCCAGAGAGTGGGGGTGAGTGGTGCTACATGCAGCTGGTGACTGGCCACCTGTGGTGTTCTCCAGGGCTCCGTTTTGGAGCCAGTCCTGTTTCCTGTCTTTATCAATGATTTGGATAAGGAGATCAAATGCACCCTCAGTCAGTTTGCAGACAACCAGTTGGGTGGAAGTGTTGATCTGCTGGAGGGCAGGAAGGCTCTGCAGAGGGATCTGAACAGGCTGGATTGATGGGCTGTAGGGATATAAAGAATGTGTAAAGAGTATTTCCACACAGGAGAGCCTGAATTGGAAAAATGCAAATGAATGCTTGTCAGTTAAATCTCAGCAGAATCAGAAGGATAATTAAAACTTCAGCATACTGTAGAGAAGGAATATGTGGTCATCGGGCTAGGAAATGAAGTATCTTAATTAACATGGCTAGCAACAAGTCATTGTAGCAGTTTTATTTTGAAAACTGTATATTACCAAACCATACCTATGTAAAGTACTCCGACCTTAAGATCTTGATATAAGTTCTGAAAAATTGTTCTCAGAATCAAGAGCAGAGAGGGAGATGTAAAGATTTTAATTGTTTTTCAACGTTTTCATCTACAAAAATAGATGCCTTTCTGAGCATGAGCGAATGAATGCTGATGCCCTTCTCTCTTCTAATTAAACACTTCCCACTTCACTTCTGCTCTGCCAGCTCAGATGAAAGTTTGGAAATCAACAAAGAAACAAACAGCAAGAAAGTAAAGAAAAATTGAAAGACAGAGGAGGAGATAAACAGTGATGAAATACATGGGAATCAAAGGCAACAAAGTTGCACCCCAATTTATATCAGGGTGATGAGAGGCACATCAATAAATACCACTAGAGTCAGTGGTGTTCTTCAGAGTGTATCCATATGGACAGAATCCCCTACCCCTACCTTTTCTCAGCATACTATTTCAGCAAGATCTGTATCTGTTCAAAGCAATTTTATATTTCAGAATCTACCGTACAGTATTTTCATGCCTTAGACAAGGCTTGCAATACTTGGTACCAGCCATAAATTAGATATTGTCAAACACACAAATATCAGAAATCTCCTGAGCTTTGTAGTGCTAAGAGCAGAGAATGTGTATTCTTAAACTTTTCCCTGTAGCTCTACAACTACAGTTGTAGGGACCAGTGTCATGGAGAAAATACTGTTCTGACTCCTTGTGGGCATCCTCCTGTGCAGTAGATTGTTTGCACTTTAAAAAGGAAGAAAAAGATCACTGAGTTCTAAATGTTACATGCAAATATTTCCTAAAACATTTGCTGTGGGTATTGATTTAATTGTACATGAAACACAAACCCTCACTGAAGATGAATTACTGAAGAACAGAAATTATGACTCGATATGAATCCTGAAGTAGAGCTAGCACAGGTCTTAAATGTTCCATCAGTTTTAACTGTGATTTGTTTCAAGGTCAGAATCTGATCAAAGTGGGTTGCAGGGTGGATCAGGAAGCTCAAAAACTGAAGTGTTATCTTTCAAAGGGTAAATGTAGATTAGATGTCACCTACAGGTCATGCAGGCAGACCGTAGAACTTTCAGATTCATACCTACATAGCAATAATTAATTTATTTAGTTCATGACAGTTTTGATCTGAGTTAATGTTAACTGACTCTTGTTAATCCACATGAACTAAAATAGAAACCTGTTGACCAGCCTGTTCTGCTTTTGTTTGCTGTATTTTAAGAGATCTCAGACACTGTTTCTGATTCATTCACATTAAAACATGAAGTAACCACATGGTTTATAGTTGGATTGTTCCTAATACTTAAAAATCACGTCATCTCTGCAATTTCAATGTGACTACATTTCACTAGAGCTTTGAGTAAATTCATCTATGCAAAATGGCAAAGTAAATTTTAGCATCTGCCTGTGTCTATTTAAGCAACATAAATAATTTACTGAACTAAAATTTCTTCATGGTTCTCCACCACTATTGGTTAATAAAGGAAATTTAATTTAATTACTATGTCATTTTAATCATTATGGAAGAACTTTGTACTTTATAATTCATACACACTTAAATGCAAGCATAATTTGTCAGAGCAAAGTCCAGCAGATTAAGCACAGTGTGAAATGAATATGCAATTTTGCTGCATTTGAGATAGGACATTGCATCTGATTTATTCACCTGGACTTAAGTAGCAGGCAAAGTACAACTGCAGAGAGTGAGCTCATTCGTGTTCTTTGCCAGTCTTCACTTGACAGAGGTAAGGTGCCTGCCCAGTGCTGTGTTCCTTGGGTGCTTTCTTAATAAATTTTAATACCAGTTTATATTCTGGAATTAAATTGGTCTTTAAATCAATTCTCAATGTTTATGCATAAATATAAGTGAAGAACAACTACTAAAAGAAAAACAAAACAGTTAAAAAAACCTGCCAGATCCAAGTTCAAATTTCATGAAAATCACTATTTGGGCTTCTGGATTAGGGTTTGATTTAAAGTAATTTATAACTTCATACTTCATAATAGCAACAATGATGAAAGCTTTCGGGGAAAATGATACATGACAGTAGAAAATACAAGTACAGCAGAATTTAATTGCTTAAAGGGAAGCACTGCGCCAAATTTCATGGAAGGTAATTTCCAGTTTATTATGATCCCAACGTCAAATGACCAACTTTGCATAAAATGGCAAATTACATTTTAATACTAAATCATAGTTATTACTGAATAATTTTAGGTGGAATAGAAAATTCTGGTTTTCTGGCTTTGTGTATGCTAGGTAGAAAAATTAACCCTCAAACCTGAACTTTATTACAATGATTTATCTTGGATATTTTTAAAAAATGTGCTGAATTTTTTTTCAGTCTGGAAAACTGCTGAATCTGCTGCTAAGTCATTAGATTTATAAGGAGTGTGGTTTTATTGCAACATAAGCCACTGTGGAGAAGGGTACTGGCCTCTGCAGACTCTGTGCTGATGCTGGCAGGAAACAAGCCCTGACCAAAGAGGTTTTTTACTAGATCTATTTTCTGCCTTCAGCTAAGCCACTGTGGGGAGCCCAGCCCTTAAAAAAAATAAATTTAAAAAAAGAATTAAAAGAGTTTGGTTCGAGTCTAAGTAAATATATCCTTTGAGAGTATAGGAAACATTTGTTTACTTGATTCATTCTAAGCTGTTGCTGACAGAAGCTCCTCTTCAGAGAATCTGGGATTTGCCTAAGTGAGGAGCGGAGGATGTAGTCCAGTAATAGCCTAAGCCTTCTTCTGTACTGAATGAAGTATGAATAGGCATGTACCCCAAAAGCTGGATAAAATGAGGCCCAAAGCTGTTTCAATTCAGTATATTGAACCCTTGTGGGTTTGGAAGAGGCTAAAGAAAAGGTCTTTTGCTTTGTTTACTGAACTTTTTTTTTTTTTAAATCTGATTGAAACCAGTGACCTGTTATTTCAATCTGTAGACAGAAATTCACAAAAAAGCATAGTTCAGGTTAAGTGAGTTCTCCAGTGCATGGAAACCTTTCCAGCACTAGGAAAGCCACGTTTCTGAGTACTGTTTGATCTACAGTCAGCAGAGCCAATGTTAGTGTTTTTATCCCTTTGAGCATTGGTGTCTCTATCTCACTGCCATTTGGATTCAGAGAATAAGAAAAACTCAACTCTGATAATTAAGAGTTGAGCTTTTTCTTTTGTCATTACATCACTCTTGATGGCTTTTTGCCACACTCACAATTACATTATGTTTCATTGCCCAGCATGGCACAAGGTGACAGGTGAGAGATGTTCTCAGTGTCTCAGCACAGTGCTCTGTGTCAGAGAAATGACTTGTCAGAAATGAGGTCTGAGACATCAGGAAAGGAGAGGTCCTTCAAAGATGGGAGCAGCCAGCTTTGACAGAGGCTTACCATATTGAAGCTCAGTATTTCAAAACCTTTCTCCTTCAGGACTTTTGTCCTAGAAGTCATCAATATTGCCATTTTTAGCTCCAACTGGTGTTACAGTTCTGTATTGCTGCAGGAGGACTGACACAGCAGGAAGATGCCATTGAGGAGCTCAGCAGGATTCCTGCTGTTCTTGCTCTCTCAATGCACTGTGTCCCTGGGCACCAAAGAGGCAGTGGTCCTGGCTAACGCCCACCTTCTCCCCCAAAGAGACTACGAGAGACTGGGAAACGCCAATGAAAAAGGTACTCATGAAGACAGCAAGCGATTTGGAAGAGTTCTGTGCTTTACTTTATTTCTTTGCTGTCACATTTTCAACCAACATATATGAAAGCTAACCCTGGGAGGACAATTTGCAATAGGAACGTGTCCTGCCACAAAGTCCTGAACCTGTCTGTAGAAGTTGTTCTATAATGTTCACTGAGAAGGGCAGTGTATATTGCTGGCTATATATACCATACAAATTACTTAAATAATCCCTCTATAAGATCATGGCATCATGTTTGGAGTCAGGTAGACTATGTCTATCAGGCAAATGTAATCTTTACTGAATTTTTCTCACAGAGATATAAAATGTTCAAGTTTATATTAAATACAAATTACAAGCATTCCACAGTTTAATGACAAAAGGACATGCCTTTCAACTCTGTGGAGAAGTGAGTGATTTCAATTCATAAACATATTTCTGAGTAACAGAACAATGAATATCATCCTTCTCTACAAGAGGAATTCTCTTACTATTAGTTCATACTTATATAAATGTATATTTAAATAAATTATGTTCTGGCTCAAGAAACCTCACAATCAATTGCAAAATTCGGAGCATTGTGCCGTAGTCTCAGAGATGGGTGATATTATACTAGAGCAAGAAGTTACCTGATAAGCATGTTACATTTTAAAAAACCAGTAAATACTTTAGCCCAATAGAGAGGGTCAACCTAAGCCTTATATGCCATTTTTATTACCCTCTGAGACTACTGGATAAGCAATAAAATGGAAAAGCACTTTCACCTATTTTCCTGATACTGGTGTTCAGCACTGAACAGAACTGTAGTTCTACCTGCAAATCATGATAAAATTTAGCTTGGAGTTTGAGTGAAAAGAACTCATCCTAAGAAAATCCTCAGATGTTTATAAGCTTTATATTAACAAGAAATATGCTTTAATATCTCCCTTTTATCAATGAACATAAGGCATACATTTCAGAATTTAACATAAGGATGTTAGAGGAGCCTGAAATATAAATTGGTTCAAGAGAAATTTGTTCATTGAGGAAAAGACTAGGTCTAGTTATTAAACTCAATTGTCCTACAGATGGCACAGGGAATTGCAAACTTTATGAGTACTCAAACTGGAAGAACACTGGTGGAAAAGGAATGATCTGTACAGAGCTTTTGGCTTTTCAACCATATTTCTGTCATAAATGCAAAATCATACTTCTGTTGTATGGCAGAGTAACAAACCGTATTTTGAATTTCTGAATATTTCCTGCATGTTCCTGCCAGAAATCTTCCCCCTGTAGCTGAATAAATGCCCAGCAGCTGCAATGAAGTCAGTCAGCTTCCAGTCTGAAGAGAGTCATTCAGTCACTCTAAAGGACAGAGTTCAATTTCTGATATTTACTATTTGAACAGAATTTAATTTTTTTTGTGTTTTCTTTTTTTACTCAGACTATCCAAGGGACTGTTTTGAGATTTTACAGCGCTCCAAAGGAAATTCCAGAGATGGCCTTTACATCATCCAACCAAAAGAGGAACCAATTGTTGTCTTTTGTAACATGCAGGATGGTGGCTGGACAGTAATCCAGCACATTACAGCCAACAGTACTGTCGACTTTGACAGGACCTGGCAGGACTACAAATATGGATTTGGCTCTGTTCATGAGAACCACTGGCTAGGAAATGAATACATGCATCAGCTAACTGGCAGCTCAGTGCAATATATACTTGGAGTTAAACTTGTAAATCTAAATGCTGAAGTCAAATGGGGACAGTATGAGCCATTTCTGATTGAGGGGGAAGAGTCTCAATATCGAATCAGGGTTGGTCTTTACAAAGGCAACGCCACTGATGCGCTGACCCTGGACACAGAAGCTTATCTCCATGACAACCAGAAGTTCACCACCAAGGACAGAGACAACGACAACTACTTTATGAATTGTGCTAAACTGGAACTCAACGGCATTCCTGGGGGAGGCTGGTGGTACGACGCGTGTGCTGGAGCAAATCTAAACCGCAGGAACGCGATATACTGGCAAAAAGACTGCTACAAGCAGCACCCGTGCAAGTTTGCATGGATGATGATCAAACCCATCGAGCACCACCAGTCATACCCTACCAAGGCCTGCCCCTGTCAGAAAGTTGAACTGTAGACAAGCCACGTGTATTTGACAGCAACCTGGACTCTTTCTCAGGTGACTGAAGTGAACTCACTGACTGAGTAATAACCCTAAGTAATCATGACTGAAAACTTTAATTGGGCCTCTGCAAGGGCTTTATGATGACATATTGTCCAGGACTGGAACATGTCACAGGTATTTGCCAACCACACAAGTGAGAAACTGTCAGAAACTGAGGCCTTTACCACAAGATTTAAATAACCAGACGATTTAAATAATTAATTTTATACTATTTTAGCCATAAGACAAATCCGGTATGAAATACAGGATATGATGGCTTGTACAACATATACATGAATAAAAATGCATTTCAGAAGGTTTTTCTCTGGTGACAATGTTCATGATTGATTGCACATCTATAATTGCACATCTTCATCTATCATGCAGGGAGGAAATTTCCAGTTAAATACCTACATCTACAAAATGCATGTTGAAGAGTATTGCGTGCCATAGGGCTCCAACAGGCCTTTTCTTTCTAACTTTAGTGAATTATATTTTAATATTTAAAACT
>WAAE01024866.1:0-44828 GCA_013400495.1 Nicator chloris
TGTGTCACCTTCCCCAACAGAAAAGGTCTCTCCAAACTGTTCTGCAGAGCCTTCCCTGATGTTCTGCCAGGAATGTGGAGCACGGCCACAGCACTGCTGCAGCATCTGCCAGTTCAGCCCCGTGCAGCAGCTCAACCACCTTGGCTGGAAAATGTTTGCTCAGAGCACTGGGGATTGCTCTATAGAATTTAGGGACCACCCCAACATCTGCAAACACCCAGGAATTAGTCACAGAACATCCTGAGCTGGAAGGGACCCACATGATCATCCAGTCCAGCTCCTGTCCTTGCTCAAAATCCCACCCTGTGCATCCCTGGGAGCAGTGTCCAAATGCTCCTGGAGCTCTGGCAGCCTTGGGAATGTGCCTGTTCCCTGGGGAGTGGGCAGTGCCCCACCACCCTCTGGGGGAAGAACCTTTCCCTCAAATCCAGGCTAAATTCTTCCTGTGGAATCCTGGAAGCAGCTGGAGTTGGGCAGAGAAGGATGGAGACCGTGGGTGTTCTCACTGTGGCTTCCAGCATCAACCCTCCACAGCCCAGTGGGCTGGATGTGTAGGATTGGATGCCTTGGGAAGGCTGAGCTGGAACAGAGACTGGGCAGAGCTAGAGAATAAAGTAGATATTTATTAAAAGGCCTTTAGGATACACCTTGGGCAGGACAAGAGCCTGGCCAGGGCTGCACCCACGGTGGGCCCAAAATGGACCCAAAATGGTCACAAAATGGTCACAAAATGGACAGACGGTCACGAGGTCTCACACTTTTATAAGTTTTGGTCCATTTGCATCTTAGGGTTGAATTGTCCAATTCCAGCTGCAGGTTATGCAGTCCCACCCTTCTTGTTTCCTCCCTTCAGCCCGGCCTTGTTTGTGCTTTTGGGCTGAAAACTTGTCCCAGCTGTCCTTGGTGTGCAGCAGGAAAGGATTTGTTTTGTGTCCCTGCTGTGTGCAGAGAGCTGAGTGAGCCTGAGTGTGAGCTCAGAGCTGCACCCTGGGCAGCACAGAGCCTGGAAAATATGAAAGCTAAAACTTAAGGCATCAGATTGATGTTTAATAATCCATCCAAAGTCACAATACAGCCTGCCTGATGCTTCAGATGAGTTTTCTATACTCCCACCATCATTTTCTCACGAAACCCTCTTTTTTCTGTCTTAAAATATAAACTAGCACGTCTGATTTATTTTAGAGGAGACACAGAAATCAAGGAATTTAAATTGTTATGTGAATTATAAAATAAAAACCCACATTTATTTTTTTTTATGTGCTGAAAAGCCTCCTATTGTTATTTTATTTCTTTAGGTGCTTTCTCCCTTCCCATAGGATAAAAATCAGCTTTTGCTTGGATTTTACTTCTAGTAAAACCCTTCTCATACAATCTGGTGAAGGTTTTTCCAACCCCTAAGTAACATTTGGCCACCAGGATTAAAAGGGGAACAACCTGAAGCCCCGTGGCCGCTCCAGAGGATGCAGAACTAAACCGATGTGGGCGTTTAACCTGCAGGAGTGGTCAGTGAAGGGCTGGGAAGGTTTTTTCCCCCTTTTCTGGGCCAGGGTCAGAGCGGTTTGCAGCAGCTGGCTGAGGCTGCTCTGTGCGTGGTGCAGCAGCTCCACTCCCCGGCTCAAGGCAGCTCCTCCTGCATCCCCAGCTGAACCCACCCGGGATGCAGCCAAGCCGGATTTCAGCCCCATTCGGATCAAACAGCGGGTCGGGAGGTCGGTTTGGCATCGTTCCAACAGTTTGTTTTGGAAGACCGAAAGAACAGGAAAGGGAGATTTCGCACGCAAGCACAAAGTTTTGTCATTTCTCACTGTGGTAGTTGCGGTTTTCGGATATTAAGCAGCACGAGTTTGGGCACAGTGTTTTGGAAATGTGTGAGTCTTTCTTACTTCAGAACATTCCCCAAATAAATTAAATAAATAAATAAATAAATAAGTAAACAAACAAATAAATAGATAAATAAACAAATAAATCAATCGATCGATCGATCAATCAATCAATCACTCAATCCACCACAAAACAAAAAAGCTCCTACATCCATTTTCATATTCTTCCTAGAGTCTGATGAAACTTCGTGATAACCAGATATTTAACAATATCAGCCATCTTCTGAAAACACTTTTTCACTCATAAATATACAGGGCTAATACAGAAATAAAGATTTAAACTTGCAGTTCTTCGCCGGGCTGTGCTAGGTCCATGCCTCTTACGGGAGTCAAACTTTTATCAAAATTAAATTGCAACCTATTGTCGTTATGAATTAATTATTTTTCGTTCTTCTAATTTCAGGTTGGGAAGTGGATAATTTGGGGCAAACCCATGCAGGTAGGAACCAGCTGTACTGCCTACGTCCTCGGTACTTCTGTTCCCAAAGTTTGTGTGCACATGGTAATTTTAGATTAATAAATGTTGTCTGTGTATCAACCATTATGACAATGTACTCAACTGTAATACTTGCACACAAAGTGAAATGAAAAATCTCCTAAGTCTCTCTAAATCAATGTGATTTTACCTAAAGCCACAAAATTAAGCTACCTTATTTAAACTAATTAGTCACTGCTCTTTGTCATTGGATGGAATCAATTTTTCATTAATTCTCTGAAAACTGGTTGTATTTAAATACCTGAGGATTATAACTGGAAATTCCTATAGAAGTAATATCTGGCTTCTATATTTTTACAATAAACTTTGCCCCTGTTTATTGTATGAGTTTTTAGTTCTAAATTTAGAGGTTCAGCTTTGATTTAAACTCTCAAGTAAAGCTATGTTTACTTCCTGAGAAGACACCACCAAGTATTTATTGCCTTTGGGCCTGATCTAAACAAATAAAAATCAATTGCAATCCATTCACTGATTTCCACAGAGACCAGTTTGGGCTCTAATAGAAAACACAATCAAAACAATTTCATACCCAATTTCCACTTTTCTAGGTGATTATGACCTGCTGGAAAGCACAGCCCAGTCTCTCCTAGGTAAGAAACAGAACCATGGAAATTTGTGTCTCTCTTTTCATTTATCTCTGTTAAAAAGGAAATTCTCAGCTTTTTTCCCTGCAATTTTGGTATTATTTTCTAATCAGTTCTAATAGTTATGACATTTTCTGTTCTGTTACTCTTGGCAATATTATGAAAATTTATTCCTCCTCTATTAAGCCTTGCAATCTAAGAAGTGTGCTGCTATGAATTATACCTACCTGCTTAACAGTAATTACTAAATGGTGTTAATTTAGGAAGTCAGCATCATGATTCAGTGCTTTTTTTTTCCCATGGAAAACTAGGGATGAATGTGCAAGAGTAATTTAACAAAATTTGCCAAGTAATGCAATGTCTTAAATGAATGCTGTGATTAGAGAGATAGATTCTGCCACACGGATGGCAAACAGATTCTCTAAAATAAGGTTAAAAATAAGGTTAGGAGAGACTAAACTGCTCTAAGAATGCAAAACAGCACAACTTCAATGGCAAAAAGAAAACCAAAAACTTGGAAATTTTCATCAGTTTTGGTCAAGGTGCAACTGAAACTCCAAGAAGTGTGACATTTGATAAATAGAGGCTGTTCCTTTGTGCTGGAGAGGAAGAAGTCCAGCAACAACCATCCCTAATTTTTTTGGGGAAAGCCACTGAGCTTTTGGAGGAATCATGGGAGGAATAATGGTGCTTCTAAAAAGCCCCACAGGGGCTGCCCCACCTCAGGCAGCTTTGTAGGTAAATGAGTGTCAGGAGATTCTTCCTCCTCTGCCCCTAACTCTTCATTCCCAGTATGCTTTTAAAGCCTAAGTGTGGCAGTGAAACCATTTAGGAGCTGGTTCTTATATGAGATTAGCAAAAAAATTGTGGTATTTAAGCCAATATTTGCTTAAAATTAAGGTTATAAACCAGGTTTGGAATAATTAATAGACAGAGGAATGTGAGAAGCTCTGAATTCACCAACTGAGGCCATCCTGGGGATCTGGAGAAGGAAAAGAACACACTACCATGAAGACAGGGATGAGAGAGAGATTCCCAGTCCATGTTCCTTTGTTTTCTGCAGACCCTTCCCACAAAGCCACTCTGAGATCAGAGCCTGGGCTTGGAGATAAATGAGTGGGATGTTGTTTTATCTGCCTAGAGGAGAGCAGTCCAGCTGCCTCTCCATGGATGTATAATGGCTAGCTGAGATACCCACAGTATCCTGACTGGCTTCCAGCACCTGGACCAAAATGTTAGCCTGGTCTTTTCTCACCAGTCCCATGCATGTGCCTCAGATATAAACCATCAAAAATAGCACAAAGGGCCTGTTTTTAAGCACTGGACTTCCCCTTTGGCCACGTGGAGTGGAGATATCTCCCTCAAAGCTGTGCTCCCGAGATGCCTTTTTGAAAGAAGTGGACATTTAGCTGACCCTTGGTTTAGGAACCTACTTGAGAATGAGATTTTTGGTGGCCTGGAGACACTGAATGTGCTGATTAAATATTTTTGCTCTCTGGTGACCAGTTGCAGTAACAGCCATCCATAAGTGCCTGGATCATGAAAGACATCATTAAATTTCCAGAATTAAATCTATGGATAGGCAGACAAACAGTGCTTCCAATAAAACTGTGGGGTTCTCTTTGCACCAAGGGGAGGGAAGGGGATGTCCTGGGGGTTTTTTCTTGTGGTGTCACATTCCCACCTGCCCTTGGCACAGGGGACATCAGCAGGAATTGCACTGAAGATGGCTGGTCTGAACCTTTCCCTCACTATTACGATGCCTGCGGCTTCGATGAGAACGAAACAGAGTCTGATAACCAGGTGGGAATTAATCTCATAATTAAAAACAAATGAAGGGCAGAGCGGGGAAACAGCAGACTGCTTTCTGTCCAGCCTCTGGTCATGTTCTGATTTGATAGTGATTAGAACAAACAATCAGATGGATATAAAACTAGGAGAAGTGAGATCTGAATCCTTCCTGGGCCTGTACTGAATATTTATAGAGGGTGAGCTTTTAGTGTTGATGTAGCTTGGAACTTCTAGAATTGCAGGTTAACCCTCAATCCTACCCCTGTTGATAAGGAATCTCTTAGCCAACTGTTCTGTTGGTTTTTTTCTACAGATACTTATTAAAAAAAAAAATAGGTAGCCTTTGCTATTTGTCTTGTGTTGCAATGCAGGATGTAACCAAAAGTGTGTATTTTATTCCCATCTGTTGAAGCTGGCTGGGGAGGGGGTGTGTGTCCTCTGTTAATGGCCCAGCTGTTAAACCAGCTGGGGCAGTGTTCTTTATCCCTTCCAGGACCCACCCTCCCTCCAGGGGGATCTGCTGTCCATGGGCCATCCAGGCTCCCTGCATGGCTGATAAAATTCCATCATCCCACTGGGAAATGCTCCACCCAGGGGGAGGAGCCCAGCATTCCTGATAAATAACCTCATGGTGTGCAGACCCAGCCGTAGAGCAGGGCTTGATGTACAGTGAGATCTGGGAGGAAATGAGGACAAACCAGGCTGTCCGAGCCACAAACCCTGCCCCTGGTCCCCCCTGCACGTTGGCAGGGGTGTGGCTGCTGATGAGCCCTTTAACCCTGTGGTTTTTGCCTCCCAAGGATTACTACTACCTGTCGGTGAAGGCTCTGTACACGGTGGGGTACAGCACGTCCCTGGTTTCCCTCACCACGGCCATGGTCATCCTGTGTCGCTTCAGGTGAGTGGGGACACCAGCACTGAGCTGCTCGGGCCCTGCAGGAGGGAAGCTGGAGCTCGGCTGCCCCAAACAGAGTTAATGGTTTTATCTCACCAGAGGTAGAACAAGAAGAGGAAAATCCTTTAAGCTGAGTTGCTCCCCCAGCTTGGACACGCTCCAGAGGTCGCATTTCAGCAGAGCGTAAATGTTGCAGTAGGACACAAGAATGACACACTTGTGTTGCTCAGAGCAGAGAAAAAAGAGCTTGAAAGTTTATTTTACGTCACTTATATAGTAATTAAGAAATGACTGAGGATTGGAGGATGAAGAGACTACTTCTCCAATCCCATTGGTCAAGACACACGTTAATCAAGTGTCTTTTCTCCTAGAGAGGAATTCAAAACAAGTGTAGATATCTACAGAAAACAGGGTTGTTTACATAAAAGCACTATGAGAAAATTCTGACACTATTTATAAACAACAGAAGGTAAAGATGAACTTTAAAAAGACAGGGTGACACGTAAATGCAACAGGAGAAGCTGTGGGTCTGGTTTTTGAAACATCACAAGCTGCCTTGGGCTCGCACATTCTGGTGTCTATTTTATGCTTCTCTGCATCCTTTTACAAGAAAATCCCCAAATCCTCCTCTTTCTCAGGTTTAGGGTCAGTACTAACACAGTTTTGGCTCAGATGTTGCTGTTCTTAGCACCAAGGTGATCTGGTCAGGTGTGTTCAAGCTCAGTGTGACATTTCCACAAAGTAAAACTATTTTCTTTTTATTTCTCTTTTTTCTCCCCGCTCTCTTCCTCTTCCCTCTCCAGGAAGCTTCACTGCACTCGGAATTTCATCCACATGAACCTTTTTGTTTCCTTCATCCTCCGTGCAATATCTGTGTTCATTAAGGACGGGGTTCTTTATGCTGAGCAGGATGGAAACCACTGTTTCATCTCCACGGTGAGTCAAACTGAAACCAAATCCTTCTCCTTGGCTTGTTTTTCAGCACAAGGTAACAAAAAGCAGTGGGGCAGGCAGCAGTCTGTGGGGTATCATGACCTGAGAAGCTATTAGGAGAAAAGGTAGCTGGTTTTTAACTTCCCTCCCAGTTCCCAGCCAGACTGGGTGCTTCATCTCGTGGTGTCACCAGTGTCCTCCAGAACAAACCTACAGGTTTTATTTTCTGTCTCTGCCCTGATTGTTGCTCCCTTTCCCAGCTCTACTCAGTGGTAGGTGGCATGAGAGCTGACGTGAGCAATTCCCTTCATCTGGAGGTCTGGTTTTCCTCCAGAGCCTCGTTTGTTCTGGCTGTCAGGCAGAGTCATGTAAACAGGGTGACCATTCAGACACAGAGAATACACCTGATGGTCACATTCTCAGAAAATCATCAGCATTTCCCACATCTTTGTCTCTTAAATGTGTAGTTTCGCGCAGAGCACTCTTTCACTGATGCATTTAGCATTCATTATGTGTAAATCCCAATTCCTTTCACATTTAAGGCTAGTATTTGATAAAAGTCAGCTCACTGGGTGTAATTACGATAGAATTACAAACTGAGCTCTCCTTTATCCATCCAGTTACGAGCTAAATTCCCTGTGAGTCACTTCCACAAGGCAAGTGCAGCTGTGTAGTTTCTTAGTCAGCCTTTTCTTTGTCATTGAAACTAGTTTTTGCTCTGAGTTCTTCTCCACAAGAAAGCTGAAGCCATGTTAGGTCTGTAGCTTGTTTCTGCCACTCTTCCAATGGTGGCATCTGTCTTTTTGTTTGGAAACACCTAAAGCATAAAACATGTTAAAATCAGCCATTTTATGACCAGATCTTCAGCCTGGGTAGAGTTTCCATGAAGAAAATTCGAGATCTGGTGTTCTAAACACCTTGATGGTAGATTTGGCCCAGAGGATGAAGTCAAAGTGGGAACTAATCACTGTCTCCAGCAGGAGTTTCCATTTTATAAACAGATTCCGCTCGGATTTGTTGGAAAGTCCTACTTTTGTAGGAGCAATGGCATCTACCTGGGCTGCAGCACTGGAAAGACCAGAGTGTCCTACTCTCACAGGGTAGAGCTTGGTTGCCACCTTAGGCCTTTGTCACAGAATCATTTAGGTTGGAAAAGCTCTCTAAAACTGAGTCCAGCCATTCCCAAGCACTGTCGAATTCACCACTAAACCACACCCCAAGTGCCCCACTTGCACATCTTTTAAACATCTCCATGCATGGTGACTCCACCACTGACCTGGACACTGTTCCAGTGATTGACAACCCTCTCAGGGAAGAAATTGTCCTTAATATCCAGAATAAACCTCCCCAGATGCAATTTAAGACAATTTCATCTTGTCCTAGCACTTGTTACCTGGGAGGAGAGACTGACCTTGTTACCACCTCCTGTCAGGGAGTTGTAGAGAGCAATAATGTCCTCCCTGAGCCCATTTTTCCCAAGCCTAAACACTTTCCTTTAAAAAAAAATATTTTATTTTAATTTTATTTCTAGTTTTCATTTTTTTTTAGTTAGCTCCTTCCCCGTCCTGCCCATGGATGAAAGCTTCCATCTTATTTTTTTTTTACAGACGATCACTCAGCCTCCTTTTTCCTCACACTTCCATTTTCTGTCCTTGAGTGACAACACTGATGATGGATGGCAAGGAAGTGCAATTCCCAGCTGCACACAGGAGGGTTCATCCTTTCACATCCCACTCTCAGGGCTTTCCACAGTCATCCTGCCATTTCACATCCTTCTCTGGGTTTCTTGGTACACAGTTGGAATTTTTTCTTCCCTGCATTTAATCCTGGAAGGGGGCTTAAGTCCAGCAGCTGGTGTTCACTGGGGCTGTGAGCTCTCAGCAGTACAGGACATGCTCAAGCTGCTCTGAAACATTCCTAGACCACTTCCCACTGGTAAAATTGGCTTCTTCCCCATCCAGGCTTTGCTGTCTGAGTGATAGCTGGCATTCTTCACACTCTGTAAAGCCTTCACCATTGGCAGTGTGTAATACCAGCCCCAGCTCATTCCAGGGAGAGATTTGGAGAGGTTGAAAGCATTTTCCCTGTTAGGCCAGAGCAAGGCAGGAATAACTTTGTTCCTCTCAATCCTCTGCAGGTGGAATGCAAGGCAGTGATGGTGTTTTTTCACTACTGTGTCATGTCCAACTACTTCTGGCTGTTCATCGAGGGGCTGTACCTCTTCACTTTGCTGGTGGAAACCTTCTTCCCAGAGAGGAGATATTTCTACTGGTACACCATCATTGGCTGGGGTAGGTGGCCCTTGTGGTCTCAGTCGTGTCTGGGTGTGAGTCTCATTTTTAGCTGTGAGAGCAGCAGCGAGGCCTGTTTAACAAATAAGGCTTTCCTACCACATTGTTATAAAGAATGCAGGTATCTAGATGGAAATTGTTTACACAGAAGTGTTAATTCTAATTAAGCAATCATGGTGATGGAGTAGTGACCAATTAACCAATCATGTCCAGCTGTGTGAAAACCTATAAAGGCAGTTTAGTCTGTTTTAATAAATTAGACTTCTTCAGTCTAGAAAAAGGGTCAAGTTTGTGTAGTCAAGGCTTTCCTACCACATTGTTATAAAGAATGCAAATATCTAGATGCAAATTGTTTACACAGAAGTGTTAATTCTAATTAACCAATCATGGTGGTGGAGTAGTGACCAATTAACCAATCATGTCCAGCTGTGTGAAAACCTATAAAGGCAGTTTAGTTTGTTTTAATAAATTAGACTCTTGAGTCAAGTTTGTGTAGTGTGTTATCATAGCAACAACAACCTCTGGGTGTGCAGGATGACTCCACAAAGCAGGCGTGGGATTTCCACATCAGGGTTCCAACTGTAATTCTAGTCTTTGTGTAGAAGTGCCACTGCAGCCCAGACTGTGCTGTGATTTTGGGGTGTGAATAGCATTGCACTGAAATCTGGAGGACACCACGTGCCTTCCAGAGGTGTCATCTGCATCAGAAAATTGCCTCCTGTGTGATATGATCTGAACATCAACTCCTTCAGCTTAATCAAATCTGCAAGGCTAAGGCCACTCCATTTTCTAAGGCTTCATTTGTGCCTTTCTTCCAGATAATAACTAAATTGAAAATGTATCCAAAGGGTATTCACGTCTGCTTTTCTTATCTGGATGGGAAATAAAAACTTGCACGGGGAAGGAACAAGGTTTGTTTCAGAAAAGCCAGTTAAATGATGATGACCATGGTAATTATTTTTCATTCTGCCTTCTGGATATAAATTTATTCCTGTGACATGTTAATGCAATCAATTCCTTGCAGATGTTTTTGTGCAGAAGTCAGATGGTGAATGCAGAAGGATACATTAACTTAAAATGTTCCCTGAGAAGGTTAAACTCCATTTTTATACTTAAAGACACTTCTGAAACAGAAATAATCCTGTATATTCATGTATAAGTCTACACACAAACCCCTAGCCTTAAATACTCTCCTTTGAAAAAATATCCTTATGTAGCCTGAAACTTCAAGAAATCAACAGATGGTCTTGTTTTTTTCCCTCCTGAAGCAGCTGTACACAAACCAAAATTCTCATCTCCTGGCAAAGAGTCCCTACAGCAGGGAGAAAAAACGTTTCCAGAAGGTATAGAGGTAGAGAAGGTATAGAGAGAAAGGGAACAAATTATCCTCAATAACCTGTGCCATAAAAAGGCTGTTGGAAGTGGATGGTGACTGGAAAAGGCTTTTGGAAAAGAAAGTGTTGGAAAGGGTGTTCAGGGTTCCTTTTGTACCATCCACAGCTGTATAATCACATTATAGCTGAGGTAAAAGTGAGTTTCCAAGGAGAAATTGGGGGTTATGTACATGAAAATCTGACAAGTAGGAAAGAAAGCAACGCAAAATTGCAAATTGTAAAATCTTTGTAATCTGAACATAAATCAGAGGTTGAGTTCCTTAAATTACATTTGCACAATTTTCATATGGGTGGATTTGCCTGAATGTGAGAGTACTGAAAACCAGCATATATAAACTGACTTCAGTGTTTTTGTAACCAGTCCTTGTAATGAATGAACTACCCAGATGGATTCATTCTGTAATGCAACCTCAAAATACTTAGTTTTTAGTTGAGTTTAGTTATAGGTAATACCTGGCTGTTCAATTTATAGACTTCATAGAATCCCAGAATGGTTTGGGTTTTCAGGGACATTAAAGATCATCTATTCCAGCCCCTGCCATGGGCAGGGACCCCTCCCCCCATCCCAGGCTGCTCCAAGCCCCATCCAGCCTGGCCTTGGACTCTCCCAGGGATCCTGGGGCAGCCACAGCTTCTCTGGGAATTCCATCCCAGCCCCTCACCACCCTCCCAGCCAGGAATTCCTTCCCAAAATCCCAGCCAGCCCTGCCCTCTGGCAGTGGGAAGCCATTCCCTGTGTCCTGTCCCTCCATCCCTTGTCCCCAGTCCCTCTCCAGCTCTCCTGGAGCCCCTTCAGGCCCTGGCAGGGGCTCTGAGCTCTCCCTGGAGCCTTCTCCTCTCCAGGTGAGCACCCCCAGCTACTCCAGCTTTTCTGCACAGTAAAGAGGCTCCAGCCCCGGGGACACCTCTGTGACCTCCTCTGGATTTGTTTCAGCAGGTCCGTGTCCAACTTGTGTGGGTGGGCACAACACTCGGATTGCTTCAGATTCAAAACAGCATCAAAAATATCCATTAATAACTCTCCAGATCTGGATGGGTTTGATTTGTTTGGTTTTTTTCCTGAGCACAATTATTTTCTCATCTCCTGCACGTTTCAGCTGCACTCGCAGTCCCCCTGACCCGGTGGGAGCAGTTGGTGATTTACAAAGCCACCAGAGGCACTTCCAGACTCTGGGTTCAGTCCCTGGAGGGCAAAAGCAGCCCCTCAGCTCAGGGCTGGTGGGGAGGGGGCTGCACAGGAGCAGAGAAACAAGAGCTCAGCACTTTGCAGCATCTGGATGTCGATCTGTTTCTTCAGATGTGCTGAGACCTCAGCGTCCTCATCTTCAGGGATTCATGAGAGCCACATATGGCTCTGTTCATCCAGGCAGCTTTTTCTTCCTGAATCTGCAACGTGCTGGTGAATCCTCTGGGTAGGCTGCTGCCTTCCTGAGCTCTCTGCTAGTGCCTGCTCCTAACTCAGGGCAGCACAAGTCAGCAGGAATAAATCTCAGCCTTCAGGGCTCCTCTGGTTTCTAACATTCCTCAGAAGCTGAAAAGGAGGCAGGGGAGGGATAGGAATCTTCTGATGTAAAGAGAAGTGCTGTGAGTATATGTATATTCATCCAGCAGATGGTTCAAAACTCCAAGCTGATCTGAAACGTGGGGTTTTTCAAATGTGTTTTTATGGCACATTCAGTTTTGATTCTGCCTTTCTGCACAATTTGCAGATTGGGAACGCTGTTCATAGCATCAAAATTTATATAGAGGAAACTAAATAAAACACGAGACCTGTGTTTTATAGAATCATAAATGGTTTGGATTGGAAGAGACCTTAAAATTCACCTTGTTCCCACCCCCCTTCCCTGGACACTTTCCACCATCCCAGGTTGCTCCAAGCCTCATCCAGCCCAGCCTTGGACTCTTCCAAGGATGGGGCACCCACAGCTTCTCTGGGCAAATATTTGATATTTCAAGGTTAATTTGATAAAATTAAAATTCAAGTTTGCTATCTAAAAATTAATTTTAACTCCTTTAAGGGCAAAAAGGTTTTTTTTCTTCTCAGTGTTTTCTAGGTATTCACCTGTGAGAAAAGCAGACTTCAACTGAAATTAAATATGCATGATTTCTTCTCCCCAAAGCCTGTCATTTTATTCCTTTATATAATTTTCCTTTCACGTTCTTCTCTGTGTGGTTGTTTGAAGGAGGAGGGCTCCATCAGTCACCCAGGTCTAACAGGGATATTTTTATTTCTGGTGCTGGGAATATGATTAGACAGAGACTCGTCTAAGTGGGTTCAAATGACTGACTAATTAATGTGACATCAGCACAGCCTTGCAAAATGTATTAAATATAATTATTCCTGTCAACTCACCACAGTCTTGTTCACTGCTGGGAGCTGGGGTTATCAAGGTCCTTGTTTTGTTTGCTTTTTAGCACTTTATTTTTTTTTCCAGTGGTGCCTGAACAGATGTCAGCAGTTTCTTAGTCAAAGATTTTATTTACCATACAGTGGAGATGCAACTTACCCAGGGCTGTCTCGCAAAAAATGCAGTATTTTATAAAAATATTTCCACTGGAAAAAAAAAAATCACACTTCTAGGATTTTCAGAAAGGAAAATAAATCCAGGTTTCTCAGTGGGTTCTTACTGCTCTAATTAAATTTGCATTTTACATGCATTTTTTGAAAGTGAAGAAATGTCTGAAATAGTAATTAAATCCTTACTCCAACGTTCTTTTTTGGAGTCTGTTGTTCTGTTCTGCTGGTTTTTTTAATGAAAAAACCAAAATATTCCTGCAAGCAGAGGAAACTTCTCATCTATGGATTTGTTTTGGTTGAACAAGTAAAGAGAAAGAAACAAGTAAAGAACTGGTTATTGTCCAACCTGTGGCGAAAATGCATCACATGTAAGTCATTTACAACAAAACCACAGAAGAATACACAGAATCCAGTAATGCCAATCCAGCTCAACCTCTGGCACTGCAATTCTTGCATGATTCCAGTGGCTCTAGACACGGATGTGGTTGATGGTGTTCTGTCCAGACTTTCTTTTATTCTTCATGCAACAAGATGCAGTAAAACACTGAGCAATAATGAGGTTCATCATTCAGCATCATTCTTTCCTGTTACCAGTTTTGCCCCTACAATCCCACCCCTGATTGAGAGGGGTGCTTCTGGAGCTCTGAATTAACTCAATAAATTGCATTATCCCGTGCACAAGTGCTGTTAGGGAACAAAACCTCAGTGGAGAGGTGGCATAAATGCTCCTTGCTGAACATCAAGCGTGCCTGGACTGTTAATGTGTCACTGTCTTGTCCTCTGCAGGTACCCCAACAATTTGTGTCACTGTCTGGGCAGTGCTGAGGCTTCACTTCGATGACACTGGGTAGGTGTTGCTGTGTGGGAGATGATTCCAGGTGCATCCAGCACCGTGGCAATGGTGTGGGATGTGGTGGTTGGAGAGCACAGAATCACAGAGTAAAATAATTCTTGAGGTTGGGAAAGGCCTCCAGGGTCACTGAGTCCAACCTGTGGCTGATCCCCACCTTGTCCCCAGCCCAGAGCCCTGAGTGCCACCTCCAGGGATGGGAACTCCAGACCTCCCTGGGCAGCCCCACCCAAAGTTCAAAAACCCTTTCAGTGAAAAAAAATTCTTCCTGATGTCCAGCCTGAACCTCCTGTGGCACAACTTGAGGCCATTTCCTCTTGTTCTATTTTCTCCTTTCATTTCTGACATCTGTTTGTGTACGAACATAATTTAGGTCAGAAGTTCTTCTCTGTTCATGGAGTTACAGTTTGATGTCTGTGCCATCACTGCACTGGGGGAATTCCTAAAAGAAAATTCAGGCATCAAACCTGTAAACCTGCAGCTGACCCCATTCCTGCTCCATTAAATCACTGGAGTCCAGGGTATGGTTTGTCTCATCTTACAAGAGCTGTGAGTGGAATCCCACATAATTCTCTGCTTCTTTCCCACTGATTGTGGAGGAAGATGAAGGTGAGGAAGTCAGCTGTAGAAATTATTGGAGGTAAATCTAGTACAGAGAAGGAAATCTGCACAAGGCATTGCTGAGCTTTGATTTGCCCTGGTAAATTTGCCCTAGAAGTTTAGCTTCCCCCTGAGGAGGGTTTTCCATGAATTTTGCAGGGGAGATGGGTAGGGATGAGCCAGAAATCCACATTCTGCCTTCTGTGTGGGAGAAAAAAAATATTTCATAAAGAATTCAAAGGGTAGGTCCTTCCCAAATTGTCTCTTTTGGTAGAGAAAAAAAGCTGCAGATATCCTGTTGTAAAGGACCAGAAGGCAAAGCTGCTCCCAGAGCTGGACCTGCCTGTTTTGGTAGCCAGTATCTGCTCCAGCAGAGCAGCAGGTGTGGCAGGGAGGAATGGATGGGGATTTACAACCTGAAAAGACAAACTTGGCAATGCTTTTTCATGAGAGCTATGTCTGAACCTGGTGAAATGGTAGAAAAAATGAGGCAGACTGAGTAAAATTTCAAAAATCCGTCCGTGGTTCTTTGAAAACACAGAATTGAGGGAAAGGCACTTTGTACCAAAATCCCATTTCCAAGTCATTGAGGCTTATGCTTTAATTTTGCCTAATTCTGGAGATACCTGGATGCAAAATTTCCACAAAACTCATTGTTCTGTCAGGTTTTCTTCATCCTTGTTCTTTCAGAATCTCTCTGGAAAGCAAATAAAGCCTTTCCTCCACTGGGGATGCCAGTGCTGTGACCCGATGTTCTATTTTGACATTAAGACAAATTAAATCATTTCTTTCCATGCAAAACAAGCCAGAAACCCCTGTTGTGTCATTATTCCAATTACAGCACTGGCCCTGAAAGCACTAATTTCTCTTACAAGTCCAAACAGCCCTTGTGTTTTGCAGGTAGGGAAGAGTGTCTTGCAGAAGGAAAAAGAACAAAAATTTAAAAATATAAAAAAAAAAACCACCAAAACCATTCCTTTTATTTAGAGAAGCTATTTAGCATGCAAGACATTTCGACAGGTTCTAGCTGAGAGTCTCAGTGGTTACTTTTTAAAAATCAGCCAGCATTGTTCTGGGAGTAGGGGAGAAGCCAGCATGAGCCTGAAAACGTTGTGGAAATTACCGAACTGGAAAACCACAGTGGCAAAGGCATGGACTGAAACACAGGCTCAGAGCCTGAGCCTCCTCCTGCCTGTTCCTTATAAAACTGGCAGAGCTCCCTCGACTTCAGCTCCTGCCTTCCATCCCTGCAAGTGTCAGGACAGAGGAGACAAATGCAGCTGTCTGTTGATCCAGAGCTCTGCTCCTGACTGGAGTTATTCCAGCCCTGCACCAGAGATCAGGCTCTGGCCTCTGCAGATGGAATCACATCCCTTCCCCAGCCCCCTGGCTCCCTTCCCTTCATCCATTCTGGAAAAAGAATTATTTCTTTTCATCCTTCCTGTAGGGAAGCATTTGACAGAAATTGGGGAGCTTGTTTACGTAGCACAGAAAATTCCCAACGTTCTGTCGTGCATTCCCACTTTTTTATCTGAGGAGGAGATGGTGGTTCCTTCCTCCACATTTATCCTGCAGGTGTCACAGGGACTGGACATCCTTGAAAGTCCTTGAAAAAAAACTCTGTGTGAGCTTGATCTGGTTCATTGTTGACATCTGCAAGGTGGAAGTTGGGAATTGAGCTCGCCGGGGACACGTCCTGTGAAAACAGAGTAGAAGAAAAGGTCTAAGAGGAGAAGAAAAAAGCAGAGAGGTCTAAGAATAGGAGTTTGTAGGGGGTGATCTCTCACCCCAGAGTGCACATTTAAAGTACCTCAGTGTGGGAAAAGGAAACCCAAAACAACCTCCAAGGTTCTCTTCGTCCCAGCCAGATTCTGGGATAATTAACGGGGCTGTTGGTCTCTACAGTCCAGGTAACTGGAGTTACAGGTGGATTCCTACCCCAGTAATTCCTCATTCCTACAAAGACAAATTGCCATACATTCATCTCTATTTCTACAGCTAAATTAATATGAGAATTTCCCCAAACTCTTCCAACATTGGTCAATTCATTAAAGACTTTCAGGGCAGATTTAATGTCCACTCTAAGGAGGTTGAGCTCTGAAAATAATGGGTAATTTTCAGTAGACAACTCCTAATTTCTAAATGCATACAAAGAATTTAAAAGATCATTGGTGATTTTAGGTCCACGCCATTGTTGATCAGTGACAAAAAGCCTGATTTCCAGACTGTGGGTGAGGAGATCCCTGGAGCATTTATCCCCTTTCAAATATTTAAAGTTGGGCATCCAAAGTGAGATTACTCAGAAATATGAATTTGCACTTGAACATCTCAGTCATCAGCCCTTTAGATTTTGCATGATTTCAGGTTTCCATGCTTTGCAAAGAGAAGCAAAAATACATAATTTTGTGTAAATTTGACACCTCACTTCTATATTTTCTCAATTCTCATCAGCTGCACCACATTCTTATTGTTGGTTTTATGGGAATCCAGTAAATTATTGTTCCTCTGAAGTGAATAAATATTCTTCAACTGAAAATAATGAACATTGCTCAACTGACAATATAAGTTTAAATGAGGTTTCTAAACCAGGCATCACTCAGCCATTTGGGATTTCTCTCAGACACACTTTGATGATGGGATTTTAGCTCTGCCTCCTCACTTTTACACATGTACATAGTTTTGGTTAAAGATTTTCAGTTTTTCCCCCAGATGCAACCATTTCACAACCATTTCAACACAAGTTGCATTAAGCTCTGGTGAGACCAGCAGTGTTTTATTCCTCTATGTTCTTCCCAACTGTTTTTTTTTTGGCATTTGACAAATGCACCATGACAGCCTCTGCTGGGACTTTGGCTCTTTTCCCAGTGGGGAGGAAAAACTCCTTCTCAGAACTGCAGGTACAAAGCAGACAGATTTCTGTGATTTTAAATTTTCAGGGGGTAAAAAACAGGGAAGGAAAGTGGAGACAAATGAAAGAAAATTTTTCGCTGACAAATTCTTGATGACTTAAAATAGGCATGAAGACATCTCTCAATAATAAATAGTAGTCATTATAATAGTGTAACAGGGCCTGGAAAATAAGATTCTTTCCTTTATTATTGGTTTTCTAGCTCGAAAAAAATGTATGTTAACATTCAAACCCTCTATAAATATAAAGCATATATTTGAATGTCCAAATGCACCTGTGTGAAATAAACTTTTCCAGAATCCTTTGGTGATGTCAGAGGAAGATTTTAAATTCTGAAGTAGAAATGTCATTTTATTTATAATTACTCACTAGCAGCAGCTTAACAAAGGAGCTGACCCCAACTGTTGCCCAGTATTTGATCCTTCTCAGATGAATCCTGGATAAGACTTGCAACCCAATGACTGGAAAATCATTCCAATATGTGAATATAACCAGGATCCTGGTGTACTGGAAATGTGTAAAATTCCTTGTGTCAGGGTCAGAAACCCACATTCATATCTGTGAACCCAGGAAAAATAAGTGAGGCATCAAACTTTGGAATAACCATCAAAAAAACCACATCCACNTCTCAGATGAATCCTGGATAAGACTTGCAACCCAATGACTGGAAAATCATTCCAATATGTGAATATAACCAGGATCCTGGTGTACTGGAAATGTGTAAAATTCCTTGTGTCAGGGTCAGAAACCCACATTCATATCTGTGAACCCAGGAAAAATAAGTGAGGCATCAAACTTTGGAATAACCATCAAAAAAACCACATCCACTGATATCTCTAATTTTTTTTTTTATGTTTAGGTACAGCTTTACAGTTGTATTATGCAGACAGAAACACACTTAAGTGGTTTTTCCAAAATACCTAAGCTGCTTAATAGAAAGTACCATTGAAACTGCCACAAAAATACTTATTTTACTTCCAAATGATTGTGAAAAGGCTGTAAAAGAAAGCTGCAATAAGACAAAGAAAAGAATTATCACTTCGACCTCCGATAAAATAACTTAAGTTGCAAAACCAATCTCCCACATTCTACCCCCTTAAAAACAGTTGTAAGTCCTTTAATTTCATTGCTGTGTCTTGTTTTCTTTCCTTCTCTTTCCCCACCCCACTCTTCCCTTAACACAGCTGCTGGGACATGAATGACAACACTGCCCTGTGGTGGGTGATCAAGGGCCCCGTGGTTGGGTCAATCATGGTGAGTAGCACCTGGAGAAGACACCTCCTCAGCTCTCCCGAGGACAAATAACCAATTTAAACATCTTCAAATACTTTACCAACTGTGTTACATCCCTGTGCTGGGCTGGTGGGCAAATTCTCTAAAATTTCCGTCGTTTGCCGGCCACAATGCCAAGGAATTTCATTATTAAGAGGGATTAATACAAATTAAATGCTGGAGCACTGCCTGCAAGCAAAGACCCTGTAGGAAAGGAGTTGTTCAGTTGATTCAACCCAGCCACAAATGCCATAATTAAGACCTCAGGGCACGTGGAACATTTGTCTGGGGCTGGCAGAGNAAGCAAAAATACATAATTTTGTGTAAATTTGACACCTCACTTCTATATTTTCTCAATTCTCATCAGCTGCACCACATTCTTATTGTTGGTTTTATGGGAATCCAGTAAATTATTGTTCCTCTGAAGTGAATAAATATTCTTCAACTGAAAATAATGAACATTGCTCAACTGACAATATAAGTTTAAATGAGGTTTCTAAACCAGGCATCACTCAGCCATTTGGGATTTCTCTCAGACACACTTTGATGATGGGATTTTAGCTCTGCCTCCTCACTTTTACACATGTACATAGTTTTGGTTAAAGATTTTCAGTTTTTCCCCCAGATGCAACCATTTCACAACCATTTCAACACAAGTTGCATTAAGCTCTCATGAGACCAGCAATGTTTTATTCTTCTATGTTCTTCCCAATTGTGTTTTTTTGGCATTTGACAAATGCACCATGACAGCCTCTGCTGGGACTTTGGCTCTTTTCCCAGTGGGGAGGAAAAACTCCTTCTCAGAACTGCAGGTACAAAGCAGACAGATTTCTGTGATTTTAAATTTTCAGGGGGTAAAAAACAGGGAAGGAAAGTGGAGACAAATGAAAGAAAATTTTTCGCTGACAAATTCTTGATGACTTAAAATAGGCATGAAGACATCTCTCAATAATAAATAGTAGTCATTATAATAGTGTAGCAGGGCCTGGAAAATAAGATTCTTTCCTTTATTATTGGTTTTCTAGCTCGAAAAAAATGTATGTTAACATTCAAACCCTCTATAAATATAAAGCATATATTTGAATGTCCAAATGCACCTGTGTGAAATAAACTTTTCCAGAATCCTTTGGTGATGTCAGAGGAAGATTTTAAATTCTGAAGTAGAAATGTCATTTTATTTATAATTACTCACTAGCAGCAGCTTAACAAAGGAGCTGACCCCAACTGTTGCCCAGTATTTGATCCTTCTCAGATGAATCCTGGATAAGACTTGCAACCCAATGACTGGAAAATCATTCCACAATGTGAATATAACCAGGATCCTGGTGTACTGTAAATGTGTAAAATTCCTTGTGTCAGGGTCAGAAACCCACATTCATATCTGTGAACCCAGGAAAAATAAGTGAGGCATCAAACTTTGGAATAACCATCAAAAAAACCACATCCACGGACGTCTCTAATTTTTTTTTATTTTTAGGTGCAGCTTTACAGTTGTATTATACAGACAGAAACACAGTTAAATGGTTTTTCCAAAATATCTAAGCTGCTTAATAGAAAGTACCATTGAAACTGCCACAAAAATACTTATTTTACTTCCAAATGATTGTGAAAAGGCTGTAAAAGAAAGCTGCAATAAGACAAAGAAAAGAATTATCACTTCGACCTCCGATAAAATAACTTAAGTTGCAAAACCAATCTCCCACATTCTACCCCCTTAAAAACAGTTGTAAGTCCTTTAATTTCATTGCTGTGTCTTGTTTTCTTTCCTTCTCTTTCCCCACCCCACTCTTCCCTTAACACAGCTGCTGGGACATGAATGACAACACTGCCTTGTGGTGGGTGATCAAGGGCCCCGTGGTTGGGTCAATCATGGTGAGTAGCACCTGGAGAAGACACCTCCTCAGCTCTCCCGAGGACAAATAACCAATTTAAACATCTTCAAATACTTTACCAACTGTGTTACATCCCTGTGCTGGGCTGGTGGGCAAATTCTCTAAAATTTCCGTCGTTTGCCGGCCACAATGCCAAGGAATTTCATTATTAAGAGGGATTAATACAAATTAAATGCTGGAGTACTGCCTGCAAGCAAAGACCCTGTAGGAAAGGAGTTGTTCAGTTGATTCAACCCAGCCACAAATGCCATAATTAAGACCTCAGGGCACGTGGAACATTTGTCTGGGGCTGGCAGAGGTGTCATGGGATGTATACTCTGGGCCAGTTGGGGTGGCAGCTGAAGGCCAAGTGGGACAGTCCAGGGCATTTGAAACAATAGTAAATGTCAGTGACCAGGAAATTAGGCTCTGTCTGCTGAATGGGATTAATTTTGCTACATTTATTAATCTAATATTAGATTTAAAATGCTGCTTAGTCATAGTGCAAGATGCTGAATCGTCAGCGAGGTGTCTGAGCTCTCTTTAATTGATGGAACTCTTGGGTTTGGCTCAGATTTTGTCAGATACCTGCACATGGAGGACTGAGAGGTTCTAAAGTGCTCTGTTTGGCCTTCACAGAGTAGCTAAAATTGGAAAGGATCACTGCAAGTCATTTAGTCCAACCTCCCTGTTTAAGCAGGATCCCCCAGAACATATAATTCAGGATTGTGTACAGATGGATTTGGAATATCTGAAGAGAAGGAGATATTCTGGAGCCTCAAATAATATGGGAATTTTAAAATGTTTTGGAGCTCCTGCTTTAGGAAAATAAACTGAGCCCCTGGACGTTATGGTCAGTGGCACCTGAAAATCTGTTGGGCTTGCCATGTGTAATTCTCTTATTCTGGGCATCCTAAGTTGCTCTCCACACTCCACAGACAGAATTAAGCAGGTTTGTAGTGACTTTTGTGGGAATTCAGACATCCAGCTCACAGGTAACCAATCAAACAGGAGGTTTTAATTCTCCTTTAAAGTCTCTGGACAGCTCTGTAAAGTCCAGCAATCGTCAGATGAATCAAAGGCAGTTCAGCCAATTTCAGCACCAAAATAGAGAGGGTTCAATGACCCAAGGATTTTGTCCATATGTGAATTTCTGTGTTTTACAGGCATGTCCTATGAGGGATCACCTTCTGCTTGGGGAATCAGTTAAACCTGGTCTTTGGTGAAGGCATTAAAGAACTAAGTAACCATGAAGGGACAACCAAGGCTTCTCCATCCTTTTGTAGTCCTCAGATCAGACAGAAACTGCTGGAAAAGATGCTCATATCTAGTTTCTGGTCTCTCTAAAGGAGTACAAGATTTTGTAATGGACCAACTTAAATTTCCACTGTTCTGGCTTTAAGAAGCTATGGGGTTGATAGCCCAATCTCAAGCCAAAGCATTGAAATATACTAATTTTATCATTCTCCAGGTTGTTCCAATGGGAACTGCTAAACTGAGAAGTCCCTTGGTTCAGAGAATGGCAGTTAAAAATCCCTTTACTCTTGAGGTCTTCATTTTTTTTTATTTTTATATGCAAGGATCTTTCTTATTACTCTGCACGGGTTGATAATGAAAAATGTTGAAACTTTTCCATTTATGTTCCTCTTCTCTTGTCTTGAAACTGCAGAAATTCTGCCTCATTTTAGCTGCAGCAAGGGGGATAAGACCCTTGTGAACTTTCCTCATTAATCCTGACCCTATCAAACTTTTAGACTGTGGTTTGGAGAAGAAAAAGGGAATGTAACCAGCAATGTCTCATTCTCATACTTTGTAAAAGTATGTCATGTCACAGTTTTTTCCTTTTTTTTCTTTCCCCCAGATAAACTTTGTGCTTTTTATTGGCATAATTGTGATACTTGTACAGAAACTCCAGTCACCTGATATCGGGGGCAATGAATCCAGCATTTACTTGTAAGTACAAATAAAGCAGTAATCAATTTAAATTACTGATATACACATAGGAAAAACCCACAAAGCAAAAAAGGAACTTCAGCTGAATTAGGTTGATTTTTGAAAAAAAAGTTGCAAGGTCCATTAAATTCTTTTGGTTGATTTTTACTTTAATTTTTCAATTCATCAGCTGTGAAAGCACATTTTCATGCCAGCTTTCACCTTTCTTTAAAGGACCTATAAAATAAGCATAAATACAAGATTAAAAACAAATCTAATATTTTCACATGTCAGTTATCTGAAAATTAACATATTGACCAGGTATAAAAATTGTTGTTATACTCATGGGATGGTTTGCTGTGCTTCATAAGTTCCAGGACAAGGTTCAAAGTTCACTGAAATCAGTGAGATTTGGTGAAAAGTTTTGATTAACTTCAGGCTGAATTATAGTGTAGGAAGATCCCCTCGACATACTTACGTCCATGTCTCTTTCAAATTTAAACAAATTCCACTTAAGCCAAACATTTCACACACATCCCCTTAAAATTGTTTGAAAATGCACCCAAATCCTAAATTTTCCCTCTAGATGTTTGTAGCTTTGTGATTTATGTGTTTTTTTAGGCTGGAATCCTTTTTATTGGTTTCCACCTCATAAGAGGGCAGAGGTTGGCCAGCTGAGATGGTTGCCGTTATCATTTTGAGTGCATGCAGTTATTCTCCATATAAAAATTAAATTATCCTCTGGAATAACTCGGATATGGGGCAGCACATCTGATGTTGGCCTAAAGAGCACACACATTTGGTTTGGGGATTTTTTTGTGAGCTTGAGTGTTTTCTTGCACTCACAGACACAGGTAGGTCTATTTAATTGAGAGCTAAATTCCTGATGAAAGTAGGCAAGCTATGAACACCTTAAATAAAATGAAAGGATGTTAGGGTAAAGTAGGAGATGCTTATTTTATAGCAAATACAATTATCCAGTGATTAGTTTCACCCTAAGTAACCACAATCATAGTATAATGATCTCATCCATCTAAACGACAATTTTCAGGGAAAAATATGTCCTCCATCTGTCTATTTTTCTTTTTTTCCCCCCCCGTTATCTAGTTTAGATTTGCATTAAATAATAATATTTTCTAAATCAATTTTCATGTCTGTAGCCAGACATCCACTTACTGAAAGCACTGCCCCTTTCATCTTGCCCTAAACTGTGTTTCCACAGCCAAAAATGATGCTTGGAATTGATTCTGTGGGTGGATTTACCTCAGAAATAAAACTGAGGATAAGAGTTAATGACGAGGTTAACTTGTGCATGGTCTGCCTAGGGCTTGCATGAAGGCTTCCCAGGGATGTGCTGCTGGGAAGTCATCCCTGAGTCTTAGATTGTAATTAATACTTGAGATTTGCAGAGCTCGTTCTGAATCTGAATTTTGAAGTGCATGTTTGGTGTCTGCTGCACATCTCACGTATGAAGCAAAGCATGCCACGGACTCCAAAGATTTGACTGGATTACCAAACATCCCTTGTCATCTGGGATCAATATGGTGACTGGGTTTTGCTGGTGTTTTTCCTATGTGTATAGTTAGCCACCAAAACCAAGAGAAAACATCATATTTTCTGTTCCATTCGCTGCCATTATTTTTTTCTCATTTTTTTTTGCAACTTTTATGACCGGGTGTGTATAAATCGATCTCGCATTGATGTGTGTGTTATGGAGTGGAGTGTTGTTTATCCAAACAGATTTGACAGCAGAAAAGTTCACACAGGGACAATGAAAAGGAATGAAATTAGTAATTCTGTGCAGATGTACACCAGACAGAGTCAATATTTGTGCACACATAAAAGAGAGCTTGTAAGGAGGGAAGACAGTAGATCATCATCTGGTTCTGTCACCATATTGAAATATCTCACACTTAGACTCATATTAAACATTTTCCATGTTCTATTTTGCTGTTTCAACCTATTATAGCATCATTCCATCAGACCAAATTCCTCATCCAGGTCTTTATTCCAGAGCATCTTTAAGCGCTTTCCCTTCAGTAGGTGAGGAACGATGAGGTTGAGGAAGGACTTCCAGCCTGTTTCTGAAGGTAATAGCACATGGATCTGCAGCAGGGATTGAGATTTGTTCTAATAGCAGTTTTCCATCTTTTTGGAATAACCTTTTAGGCAGCTTCCATCAACAAAAAAGGAAAATTGAAGACCCCAAACACTTGGCTACTGACTTTGAGCAGGATTTCTTTTTTTATACGTTTGGTGCATATAAAAAGGGATAGGTTCAGGTCCTTTTAATGACTATTTTTGTTAGAAAAATCTGCCTCTGATTCTACTTCATAGACACTGTGGTGATGGTTCTGCAAAGCACTTAAGCCTGTATTTGATTTTGAAAGCCCTGGGGATGGGCTTAAATGCAAAGATCAATCATACATTGCTACCACTGTGCATTCATTATTAAATCTCCCTCTGGAGAAGTTAGCTGGGAGCTGTGACAGGACCATGGCAGAAGAGAGCACTGCAGGGGAACTGAGGCTTAATTAATGCAGTGTAGCCACTGAGGAATTACAGAATATAAGATTTGTTTGAAAATAAATCAAACAATCATTTGTATCGTTTGCCGCGCCTTACCAGGGCTTTACCGCCATAAACAGAAAAATTTAGATTTCCTCTCTAAACAACCTGATCATTTTGTGCAACAGCCTTTGCATTTAGGCTGACAAAAACTTGGAAAAAATGTTGCTAACTCCTGACAATTTTCCTGGAGTGGCCAAGTGCTTCAATGGTTATAGACTTCCATTTGTTCCACCTGCATGTTCGGTCATTCATCACCAGTCTCGTGCCTCCCCAACCTTTCCTCATGCCTTTAGTTCCCCTCAGAGCTGCCTGCATGCTGCTGATCCCATCTCAGCCCGAGACCCCAAAACCCCACCAGGTTCTGGGGGAGCACTCACTCCATCTCTCTTTTACTGATGTTTTCAATGGAAACTCCTCTTTATGGCTGGAAATGCTGGGGGCTAGATTAATCAAAATATCTAAGCAGCTGAGGTAGGAATTAAAAAAAATAATAGAAGACACCCTTTTAATTTTCATTCTATTATGATTATTTTGGGTGATTTTTCTAAGAAACTTTCATACTTCCTCCCAACAGTCATCATAACCATTAGCTACTTTTTAGTGTGAGGAGTGCCAAAGATGTAAGATTTCTTTTCTTGTAACATGTCTGGTTTAAGTTAATCTTCTGTCAGTCCTGAGTAATTCTGCCAAATTAAGCATCGAACTGAAGCAAGATCAGTAATGCAAATGGAATAGATTTTTATCTGAGGGAGAAGTTCTCAGATCCCCAGTGGTGGGGAAGCATAAAGAGCTATTGATTGTATTCTTAGAGTAATTAAGACAGCTATTAACATAGTTCAGGCAGGTTTCTCACCCCAGCTGGTGAAATAAACAGCAGTAATGTGCCATGATTACAGACAGAAAATCGTTTGTGTTGGAAGGGGCCTTAAAATCATGCAGTTCTACCCCTGCCACGTGCAGGGACACCTTCCGCTGTCCCAGGTTGCTCCAAGCCCTGTCCAGCCAGGCTTTGAACATTTCCAGGGATGGGGCAGCCACAGCTTCTCTGGGCAACCTGTGCCACGGCCTCACCTCCGTCACAGTAAATAAATTCTTCCAAATATCCAATCTAAACCTACTTTTTTTCCATTTAAAGCCATTCCCCCTTGTGACATGTCCTATTTAATCTCACAGAACAAACGACCATATCTTGAATTGGTGCCTGTATTTCCCATCCAGTTATAAATGGATTAACTGTATTTCCCATCCAGTTATAAGTGGATTATTAATGGATTCCAAACAGAAAGAACCCCCTGATTTTGAGCAGCCTCCAACTGAAGTTTGTAAATATTTTGAAGAAGTAGGAGATTATTTAGGGATAGTGACCCCACGTGCTGAGAGCCAAGGAGCACCACGTCAGGAGTCCACAAATTAAATGGGATGTCACAGTCCTGGGGACTGCAGACACACATTCACAACCCTACAAGGGCTGGTTCAGCACTCAAAGCAGCACATCAGGCCCACGTTATTTGCATGGATTTGTCATCTATCAGTTTCTTCCCCGGAATTTTAGGAAATGGATAATGAACTGATCTGGTAAGGCTTCACTCTTTTTACCATGGAAAAATCCAGCCAACAGTGTGTAACCTGGTGTGTCAGAATCTGTTTTCAGACATCCTGGTTTTGGTCAAGTTGTTGTAGAGAGAGCACATCACCACCCCAGATAAAAAACCAAACATATTTCTACAGAAATGCCTACACAAAGCTTAAATCCACGCTGTTATTTTCACAAGCATTGTTCCATTTCTGAAATATTCACTCTAGAGAGAAAATCATCAGCATCACTACCATAAAACAGCACAGTATTTCATGGGTGCATGATGTAGATGCATGCTGGAATAACCCTTAAGAGGAAAAAGACCCACACATTTCCATCAAATCTTTGTTTCTTCATTCGTTTTCGAGGATCAAGCACATATAACTGAAAAAAAAAATCTCCTTTTTATTTTATTATGGTTTCCAGTTTATCACAACTGGTATAATTTGGGAGGGGGAAGCTTGTTTCTCCTTTTGCTTTGACAGATTCTTCATAAGTTTTGTCTCACATGCTGAAAGCTCAATGAAAAAGAAAATAAACCCCACATATATACCTAGCTAATTCAGGTCTGTGTCATTCCTCCAATCAGCATCTTGCTGGAAAGAAAGGAGAATCATGGCATATATCATAGGTAGGTATGATTTTACCTGTGGTGCGACCTAGAGGGTTAGGGCAGCCAAGCCATGCTGTAACCCAGATGTTTTGGTAAACAACACTCCTCTAAAATTCACCTCCAAACTCACTGGACGCGCAGTGATTCATTCTGCTGCCGCTTTGTCTTGCTGCAAGTGCTCAGACTGCCAGAGTTGAGAATTATTGGCAGGCTCTTGGTGCCAAAAGGCTCCATCTTTTTGACAAGCAAAGGGCAGGTGTGGGATGGACAGTGTGTTCTGTAGGAGGGCACTGCAGTTCCTGACCCCCAGGTGCTGCCAGCTGGGTGCTGGGACGCCCAAGGACCCAGCCACAAAAGGAACTCGTGTCCTTGGGTTAATCCTTTTCTTTACCAGGAGAATACACTGGAAAACACAGATGGTGGTCATTTGGTGTCAGTGCATGATCAGCAAGGACCTAGTGCTCATTTCTCAGGAATGCCAGGGGAGTAGATGCTTGCTGCTTTGCTTGAAACTAATTCTTGATGGATTTATTTAAAGTTCTAGAAAAAAATGTACCCATTCACTCCTATACTTTACATGTGCATTGCCCAAGGCAAGTTATTATTTTGAGTGCTGGCTGGATTTTTTGTTTTTTGGGTTTTTTTACTTTGGAATTTTGGGGTGCAAAGGATGAAGACTGTTAATTTGTGCCAATCTTTTCAGGTAGGGATTGGAAAAAACCTGAATGTACTCATTAGGAATGTAAGATCATGCAGGCTACGTACCATAATTAGCAGGAGTGTAATTAACAGGGATTTATTTATTTTCAGATAAAATAATCAAAAGCCCTATTCTGCTTTGATTACCTATCTGTGGTTTCAATTGCTGTAAAATCGAACAGCACAGAATATTTAGTGTGTTTATAATGTTCCTGGGAGCTGTTATTGCTGCTGAACAACTGAGGGTGAAATGCACTTATATCCCTCTGGTGCCTGTGGCAAGGACAGGAAGATGAATTTTTGGTTGTCAAATCTACTTTCCCAACCTAAACACTGTCCTGTCATCCTTTACATTCTTACATAAATGATGAAATTAGACCTAAAACTATTTCTGCCTTGCAAGGGGTTTTGTTATTTCATGGGCCACCTGCCAGAGGAATATTCCAGAAGAGCATATCAATATTTACAAAGGAAATTCCATTCCATTTCCATTTATAAAGGAAATTCCAATGATGTGCAAGCACCTGACCAGAGCTTTGGTGGGATCTGATTTTGAAATCATGGATCACAAATCTTATTTCTTGTTGTTACAACATCACCTGTGATTAATGCAACATTAAAAAAGGTTCTGTTTCTATAATTTGGAAATCTTTAGAAGGTGGATTTTAGGGTGCAAGGCCTTGGCCTGATCAGGTGGTGTCTGTGTGGTGGAGGCTGACTCCCATCCTTTTTCCTTTTGGGGTAGTATTGAAAAATAGGCTGACTTTGTCTTTAAACACTATTTCTGTGGCTGTAAGGCATTCTTATGGGAAATTTTATGGTTTAAATGGATGTACAGACAGAGAAAAGGATACAATGGTGATTTTTTTTGTTGATGAACTCATGAGGTTTTGAAATCTGCGTAGGTTTCACGTGTAAGAATTCTCTAATGATGACTTAAAATTTCTCCTAGGCCCCACGATCTGTGGCAGCCTTAGAGAACAAAGTTCTTTGTCCACAAGTTCCATCCTAAAAGAGCAAAACAGAGACTTTTTCCCCCCATCTATCACAAGAGCAAGCCATGAACAGAAAAACCCAATTTTGCATTAGAAGGGAGGACAGTAAAAGATGCTCCTTCTCTTGAAAGATCGAGGAGCTGTGCAGGTTAGTGAGGGAGAGAATAATGCCAAGTTTTAACCAACTGCAATTCTCTTTAACTGCAATTCTCTTTATAGGATTGATTTTTACATCTTTTTTTAAGAAAGGACAGTTTGCTTCACTCTCAACAGTTCTATCAAGGGTTGGATTGGCCCTAAGAGCCCTGTTGCCACAGAGTTCGAGGCACCAAAAAAAGGCAAAACAGTGTTTTATCAGCTGCCATTGAAATGGTAACAGCATGTATCTGGAAATTTCAGATCTAAACATCTTTCAAAGGCAGTGCCAAAGCCATCATGGCTGGATTGCCATAACTGGTATGGATCAGAGCTCAGCACACCTGGAGGCTCAAGCCAGAGGGATTTCTACATAAGTGCTCAGGTCTGTAGGGTGCCTGTGTAAATGTAGGATTTTGCCCACCCACGTGCTGCCTGAAACACTTTAGATATCTAAAATTGTTCCAGCCTTGCTGCTTAAAGGGCCACAAATACTTTAGCAATGTGCACGATACAAACTTCGTGTTGTAAAGGGAGAGTGGCTGCACTTCACTAAATTTCCTGTAACCTTGTAAATTTTGGCACACGATGGAGCTTCCTGATTAGCAAAAATAAGGCAGCTTTCGGAAAGAAAATGCAGAAATTATCTCAAATGTGCCTCTGAAGTCACTGCACTTGGCCAGAGTGAAAACCTAATTTTGATGTGTATTGATGTGCCTCAGTTGTCACGGAGATCAGCAGGACAGGGAGCATCCAGTGCCCAAGGTCTTTCTGAATTAGCCATGGATTTGGGTGCAGTATCTTTTATCAGAGCAGCTTGCTTAAATCCTGAGAAAGACAACGGGCTTGAAGAATCAGAAAAAAATTCTGAAGTTTCAAATTGAGTGATGACTTGGGAATATCCAAATTAGACCATTCTGGCTGTTTGTCCTTTTCCTCATGCATTGCTCAGGTCTGAGTTTGCTGGTTTGAGTGCACTGAAAGGGATAGATCTGAATTTTTCTTCGTCCCCAAATCAGTTTGCACCTCTGATTCTTTGAATCAGTTACTTAATGTAGAAATGAAGATGGAGCTGAAGCAACTGGTCATGCAGCAGTTGATGTGAGACCGCAGGAAATGGGGAATAATTCTGACATCTTTGACCCTGAGCATGCTTCCAATTTATACCAAGGCTCCATGCCCACCAACAACCATGGTCTTCCACTTAGTTTTTCCCACCATTCACACTTTTGCCTCTATTAATGAGGACAACAGGAATTTACTTTTCCCTCAGTGTCTCTGTTTCTCCCTGCCATTGATTTATTGTGTCTCACTGCAGCAGCTGGCATTGTTTCACACCAGTGGGGTTAGTTTTACATCTGGAGAATTTTTAGGATGCACTCCAAGCAAGTACACAGCCTGAGGTAGGGAGGGGACAAGGAAGATGGTGCTGTCCCAGTGCAGAAGGTTTTTTGATCTGGAAAGACAAATTTCTTGTGACTAACACTGTGTGTCAAAGGAACTGTGTGGTGCAAAGCAGGTCATCAGTTTTCTAAGAACAAACTGCCTGCCTTGGAGAGTAAAAGAACATCCTCAAAGGCCACCAGGCTGCAGTGACTTAATACAGGATTAAGTCTCCATGAAAGTTGTTTAAACAAATGCAAACTACCTCAAGACAGGACCAATCCAAAGCCACGTGTAAGGTTCATATCACAGTCTTAGTCACACCTGTATCATTACTGAGGGATTTCCAAACTGTAATTCCTCTTTATATTTCCAATGGAAACACTGGAGTTGTTCAGCTGATTAAATGTCTGCAAGCCCAGGCTTATTTAACAAAGGCAGTGCTCTCTTTTTTCATTTAGGAGAGTTGTAGAGATGGGCTGTACCATGAATCTGCAGGGATATTGTATAACATGTAAGGCAGCTGAGTCAAAACAGTGCAACTGAAGCTTCAGAGCTGCAAATTATAAAAACCCAGTGTAGTTATAGTGATGCTGAGCTCTGCCAGCTGACAGGAACCAAAACCTGTCTGCAATGCTTGAAAATCCACTTCTTGTGTCAGACTGGGACAATAAACACTCTGTGGGCTTTGCTCATTGGCTTTCTTTCGAGGACAATGAGCTAAATCCCATACTCAGATATCTCTCAGATATTTATGCCTGGATTTGGATATGCACATTCTTTGTTTGAAACAGTAAAGTATTCAAAATCTTAATTTATTTAAGAATCTCCTTTGGCCTGGTACATTTTTCTCACGGAGCATTCTATTATCTGCTGCACCTCAGTTGTGTTCCTGCACCTCCATCAGAATTATTCCACAGTGCACAGCTTGGGTCTGTGCTCTGGAGTCAGAGAGAATAACCCAGCTTGGTAAAACAAGAGCTCCAGAATTAATACAGGGAAAGAGTCAGGACACAGAACCTTGAAGCTACAGTTCATTTCAAGGCTGTTTTTATTGGAAGAATTCTGCCCTCTGCTACCAGCTTTATTCTCTAGAGCACAGGCAAATATTAGGCTTAATCTCTTCATTATTTGACTCCAAGTATAGCAGTGGTGTTCTCCTTTTCACGTCCACTCTGTAGAAGTTAGAAAAGCCAAGAATGAGCACTGTAGATAGGATTTTTGGCTCTCTTTAACCATTCTGTTTCACCTTCAAGCCTCAGATCTACTCCAGGGTCAGATTTACTGGACGAAAAATTCCAGTCCAAATTCATATTTGTTAAACATTTGTTTTTAACCACAACATTAATCTGCAAGCACTCATTCAGCTTCAGCTTCTTATTTTGGTGGCATTAGCAAGGAAAAATAGAACTCTAGGTAACAAGACTAAGAATTTGGGAGTTGTTCTCCATTAAAGGCTTGAGATACCATTTCCTTTTTTTAATTTTTTTTTCCATGAAAAGCACAATATTTGTTGTAATTTTAGCAAGACAGCTCGGGATTTACTTAGTTTAATTAAACAATCCTGCTGGGCTCCTTCCAGTCAGTAGAGACCTACCCAGTCTAGAGAATAAAATCCTTTAGCACAGCTTATTTCACTTTAAATAACAAGTTTAACAAAGGTCAGGCAAATCTCACTTTATGGCCTGTTTCTCACCAGTCCCTGCCAAGCTGGCACAGGGGGAAAAGTAAAAAGGCAGGCAGCTATTTTGCTAACCTCAAAAATTAGAGGAGATACAACTAAAAGACAACTTTGCTGAGAAGCACCTGTGCTTACTCTGTGTCTGGATGAGAAAGGTGAAGGACTCTGCCTGCACACAGCAGGTCAGAGCTGCAGCCACTGCAGTGGGATGGAATTGTAGAATCTGTTTGTTGCCCACAGAACAAGTTCTGTTTTCCAAACTTTCCCTTCTGATCTGTAAGGGCATGGGGTTTGTAAACGTAGTTGGTGTTTTGGAGGGAAACAGGTGCAGCTTCAGGGAATCCTCAGCCACTGAGCAGCAAGGAAAAGACGTCTCCCAGCCTAGAGAAGTATCAGCTGAGGGGAAGCAGGTGTGTGATATCAATAATAAATTATTCTGATCCACTTTTCAATTTTCTCCTCTCTCTCCCACACAATCTCTCTACTTCCACTTTGGTTAACTTTCTACTGTATTTTCAATGCTTTATTTCATTGGTTTGTTTCTGCCCTCCTTCTCCTGCTACTACACAGCTGCCAATCCTTACTCATGGTGAGGTTGCATAGAATTACTCGAGCAGGGTGCACAAAGATCCTTCATGAGGCGCAGTTTTAATTTGCATGAATCAAGTTCTGCCTTTACTGCGTGTCCCAGAGGATTCCCCTTCAGCACGTTCAGAGACAAGGCACAGACCTCATCATTCCCTGTGTGCTGGTACTGACCCGAATTCAGAACCCCGACCATTTTCACTACATTACAGATGTACTTGGATAATGCAGCATTACACCCTTCCCCTGGATCAGCATGCTCGTTTCACTCCTCTCAAGCACCTCTGAGACACCTAGAATTGAATTGCAACTCCTTTTGCCTCAGATTTGTGTTCTCTCTCATTTGCATTGGGACGTCCAGGTGTTCGGTCTGGCGCGGTGGCCTTCAGCCACATCATCCGTCGCTCATTCCATCCCGGCAGTGTTTAACTTTTTCTTTCCCCTTCCACCCTAGCACCCTCCCTCTTCCTCCCAGATGCAGCTGCAGTCCCTGCCCAGGACACTTGCGGTGAGACTCAGCTTGTTTGCCTTTAGCTGTCTAAAGTCTCGTGCTCGATCTGAGCAGTCCGGTCGTCGTCTGCGGTCACTCGGGGAGACCAGGGCACCTCCGTCACACAGAGCATCCCCCGTGCCTTAGATGTCTCTGTCACACAGGCCAGCTCAGCCTGGGAGTCCCTGTTCTTTCCCTGACTGAGTCCAAGGTGGTAGTTCAGTTTGGAATCTGTCTTTGGCACGTAGAGTTAGATGTGACCGATTCCGTTCTCTGTGTGCCTACAGAGGTCTGAGGATCCTGCCCTGATTTGTGTAGTGTTTTCATAGCCATGCCCTCATTTCTGTTCATTTTCTTCTATTTGTCTATTCTTTTCCTCCTTTATAATTTTTTTTTTTCTGGTTCCTGCCTCCTCTGCCTCTTCTCTCTTTCTCCCTTTCCTTCCACCAACGTCTCTACTTTGATAGTAAATAAAGTTTGCAAAATAAAAGGGGAGGGAAAAAGGAAAGAAACGTCTATAAATTCTGTACTCTAAAGATCTGGGACACTTTACATTTAAGATCAGAGAGGTGACTCTACTGAAATTAGAAATGACAGAAAATAAGTGCTAACAACACTAAAATATTAAGGTTTTCCTAAAAAGTGCTGGCATTGTTTTCCATCACAAACTTACGTGCTAATACCCTCTCACTGCGAGGAGAGCAGCAATTAATCTGTAGATAAGATTTTCAAAATCAAGTCTGTTTTTTTCAATAATTCTAGTAAATATCAAGTGTTGTCGTGTTAGGTCTACTCACCAGGAAAACATACTAAAAAATCAATCCCTGTCAAATAAAACAGGGCATAAGCAGTAAAGGAAACGTTGATGGGAATTAATTTCTAGGTTGCCATGGCAACATTAAGTATATCATTGAAGACCACAAACCTCTACAACAACCCATGGCTAAGACTTTTCTAAGTGATTATTGATTTTTAGATGTTTCCTTTTCAGGTTCTGTACCTTAATATGCCTTGTCAGTTCTTTTCAACACAGGCTGAGCAGCCCTCTTGTGGTGAAAATTGATCTGAGAAATACGGTTCAGATCAAGTGATCAAAAAAATGAGTGGCACTCAAAATTCATAGTCACTCCTGAAAGCCTCAGTGACAATAAAATTGAGCTATCCCTAAAAACTTCTTGCTCCTTTTTGTCAGTCTAAACGGACAATTAATGCCCAACTCAGCTCTGTGAAAAGCAGGTGGTAAAAAAAATCTAGCGCAGAAATTAGGGTGTAAAAGGAGCAGCCATTTTCATGTTTACTTCCTCAGCAACATCCAAGAAATGAAATCCATTTTATGAGTTGAAACACAATTACTGTTTCTATTTGCTGGATGTGTGCATGCCACAAGACTGTTCTTTCCTGCTCTTATACTGTAATATTAAATAGCAACACAGTTATCAGGCTTTAATTATCCAAAAGGAAGCAAAACATAACTCCAGTAATGGGGATTGACTTAAAGCAGGGAGAAATTTAGTATGTTTTCAGTTCATCCTGGTTTACTGTTCAGATTAAAAATTCCATGGGTTGTGAACACTGATCTTAGGCTGTGTAACAGAAAAGGAGTTGAGTTTGTTTGAACAAACTTAAATGTTTGCCTTGAAGGCAATTGATTTAAAAATCAACATATTATCCTTTATATTAATGGAGATTTAGTCAGGGTACTCAGTGGTGTTTGGTGTTTATCCCTCCCAGAGTGGACATCTAAAAGAGGTCAGATGTACCTGGCCAATAACTGTATTTCTCTCTCAGCTGTTTATTCTGATGATTCTCAGGGTGCTAAGGATGTCTATTTCACTTAGACACTTGTACTATAAATATCCAGCCTCTCCTGAGGTGAATCCCACCAGAACAACCACGTGTTGAAAACAAAACAAAAATTTTCCCTTTGAAAGTCGACAAGAAATCACTGTTTTCAATTTTCACGTTTTTCAGCCCAGATATAAAATCTCTTACAGGATCCCTCCAAACGCTTTTCCATGTTTCAGATTACCCTTCTTGTGACTGATTTAAATTAGCCTCTCCTGGCTGGTTGGAAAAGAACTATTTTGTTCTCTGTAGCAGCTATTCCTGGAATCCAGCCCGCAGGGATCAAGGTCCTGCTCCACAGCATACGAGCCTGCTGCTTTGGAGCACACTGGCTTAGTGTGTGTGACAAAAAATAAGTGGTACCTCCAAAATTACCAGCCAGACATGCAGATCCCACACTGAGCTCCCTCCCCATCACCGAGGAAGATGGAAAAAGTGCTTTGGTGTCCTTTCTAGAACTCTCTGTTAAAAAGAAAGGATCCTCACTACGGTGAAAATGAGCGACCCCTGATCCAATTCACCTTAGACTGACCCCCGTCCCACGAGTTCATGTTACTCTCTGATTGTTCTCCATGAGCATGCAGTCAGCTTTCATTTGATACATTGTTCTGTGGCCCTCTGTACAAAGCCAGACCGCGCAGGTCGCGCGTGTTTCAGGTGCGTCAGCGCCGCCCGCCCGCCCTCGGGGCGTTTGAGTTTTGGTTTGTCCGTGAATCAGCACATCACAACGGCCAGCAGCAGCCAGTGCGCTTTAATTTTCTTTCATTTTTTAATTTCTGCTTCAGTCGAGCAGCTGGTTCGTGCTGTGAGTCCATTCTGTGGCGTCCGCTTTCCATCTCTGTGACGTGTCTCATGAAATGTGTTGAAAGTGACCTACCTCAGCCTGTTCACGATATGCTGAAAAAAATGCTAATCTTGTCATATTTAGCAGCTGCGTTCAGAAATGCTACTGTAAGCCTAAGAGGGCTAACCAGCACTCTTGCAAGATGTCAGAACTATCCACCATTACCCTGTAAGTGTACGCACTCCCGTGACATTACTGTGTGTGTGTGACGCATGTTGCAATTAAATGAACGGATGAGAGCAGAGGGGAGGTAACCAGAGAGCAAAGCATTCATTTAGTTCTTGTTGCATGTAGATTTTTTTTTGTTTGTTTGTTCTTGTACTGTGCTTTTTGCTGATGCGCCACGATCGAGGATTTTAAGGTTGTTTTAATTTTTTTTTTTTTTTGTAATTATGGCTGATGCTGTTTATGGTTTTGGGTAGTGTCTGTACAGAATTAATAGCTGTTCTTTATTGTACAGCAAAGAGGTGAGCACCTTCATACTGAGAGAAAATGTTTCACCTGAAAGTTTCCTAGGAAAGTGGGTGAGATTGAGCCAATCAGACCCTCAGTGGGTATAAAACACCTTTTGTCCATTGAACAGAGTGAAGTTAACTTAATAAACACCATGGGGTGAGGAAAGGCTAAAGCTGGCCTAATATCAAAATGAATTTCGGTCCATCAGATGTTATAGAATCATAGAATCACTGAGTTGGAAAAGACCTCCAAGATCATCAAGTTCAGTCCAACATTGTCAAATATCATCAAATATAGAGTGAGGCATCCCAAAGAGTGAATAAAAGCCATTCAGCCAAGGGTTGTGTGAATTAATCACCATCCCATAGTCTTGTGCTCCTTGCACAAGAAGCCCACAGGTTTTCACAGATTCATGGAGTCATTAAGGTTGGAAAAGAGCTCCAAGGTCATCCTCTCATTTTGTTTAGGTGAGGTGCAATTTCAGACATTTATTATATGTTTTCTGACCATCTGTCTCCTGGATTTCACAGCAGTTTAAAAGTGTGAATCAACATTCTCTTAGGTGTCTTGACACACAGACCCAAGACTCCAGTATTTTGCTAAAGAATATTTAGTAGTTATCTTTGACACCATTAAGGAAGAAAAGATAGGTTTGCAACTTAACTGCATCAATGGTTATGTTTTTTAGTTAGAAAAAAAAAAAAGTGAATATTCTGCATGATTTCATGCATCTCTGAGGTATTTAAGAAATAAAACAATGAAGATGCTGAAAGATATTCAGTCAATAGACTGGAACCATGCAAAAGCAGATAAAAATACAGAAGACAAAAAGGAGCAGCTCCATCTTTTGCACAGAGAGCAGCTGAAGACTAAGCACAGTTAGGTAAAACTAGGAGGTAGGTTTAGGAGGAGACAGTTTGAAATACAAAGTTCACTGCCTAATGGACATCCTGATGCAACACAGAGATCATGCTGGGCCTTTGCAGAGAACCAAATTTTACATTAAATGCAGTGTTTCTGAGAGATGGGAGACTGAAAACTCTCTAAGGTGAAATCCTCTACCTATTCAAGGGCAAAAAGAGCTCAGCCTAAACAGGAGGCATTTAAAACTATGTTTTTAGTGTATGTTGAAGTATGAAAGTCTTGGTAAGGTTCCCTGCTTTCCAAGTCCTTGGTCTGAAGATGTGATTTATGCATGGGAAAATTAAAAATCTGGAATCATTCAGGTGTTCAGGTGTTTTGGAAGTGATGCTACAGACCTAATTAAATTTTTGGGTAAGAGTGGAAATTATCTGTCAGGGAGATTACTGAGGTTCCTGAAAGTCACGTTAATATGTTCAGCATTTTGTGATAAAATAGATCCTTCAGTTTATTAAACGTGAGCTGTGTTGAGCAGTTCATTACTAATGACATCCTGTGCCTTCATGGTTTGCTCTTTATCCTTCAGTTTGAAATATTGTCACGATCCTTTTTTTGCACAGATTTGTCACAGAGGTGATGAATATGTACCTTTGGCCAGACAAATTGGGTTCCTCTAATCTAAACCTCACAAATCTACAGGGCAGAAATTCGTGTGACAAACTCAGTCCAGGCTCCCTTTGAGGTCAACGAGTAGATTTAGGACATGATAAGAATTTCCTTATGGGCAGAGGATTTGTCCTTGTGTGTCAGTGATTCTTGTTCTTCACAGACAATAAAGAGAATTTAAGGTGCATTTAATGTAACTGAAAATAGATGCCATCATTGCAGATATGTCACAGCATTAATTTAATCAATATATACATCAAAAGATGTACTCAGTACCCACGGGGCTTACAGCAGGAGTCACCTCTGGTTAAAAAGACATCTGTAGTACACAAGATTTATGTTTTAAAAGTGTATTTTTTCTCTGCATTGACTTTAGAGACACTTTTTAATAATTTCATTATCAATATCTACCCTATGTATGTCCAAACCTCAGTGAGGTGAATGTTGCTTTTCAGGACTGCAGACCTTGGTGTCTTAATTGCAAAAGTTCATATTTGACCAAAGTATTTCACTTAGGACAGCTTTTAAACTGGGCAATTATTTTACTTTAGAGTGACAGAACTAAATGACAAAACACCAATATAATATTCCTTCAGATTCTATGGTTTGGAGATTTTTGCTTCTTTTTTGATATTTTTTTTGTTCAAAAAGTTTGAGACTCTTGCAGTCTCCTTCAGAAATGGGGATGTGCAATGGAAAAATGAAAGCATGATTCCTTCAAATACTGATCTAATTAGACAACCTTCCTACTTAGTGTTTCTTTTACCATAAAGTTCTAATTTCATTATTCAATAGAGAAGCGAGGGGGAACAGAGGGCATCATTATTTGTTTGTGCTAACACTTAATGGCAAGCCCACATTCATAGCCATGCCACTGGAGAAAGTCTTATGTTTGAAGTGATTTTAAGGAAAACAGAATGTCAGCCTCAACAAAAATTGATATTCAAATTTTTTTTTTAAAGCAACCTTAAGACTTTCCCCTCCCTGTGGGACTATGAACAAGGCTTTTGCTGGACCTTTTGGAGAACATTATCTTCCAAACAGCCACGTGAACAATTACTGTCCTCAGGACTTCTAGATCTACCCCCTCAAGTTTCTTGCCTGTCTGAAAGAGTGGGGGAAGAAAAGAGGATTCATATCTTTGGCTGTTACACACCTGAGAATTCCACTGTATCCTTTAGGATTTTCATTCCCTGTTGCACATAAACTTACACTTCTCACAGGACCTGCTTTAAGTCCTCTCTCTTCTCAATGTTGTTGAAAAAAAGCAGTTTATCATCATCCATACAGGCATTAATGTCTCTCAAGTCTTTTTCTTATAATTAAAATCTTCTTTTCCTCTTTATTGATGTTAATAATCTATAAACTTCCAAATATTTTATTTAATGCATTTTCTTCCTCACTTTTATGATAATATTGAAGACAGCACCTCAAATAAGTTGATGATGGCATTATGTTTCCAGATCCTACAAACTGTGTGATTAATCAGGTATGATTAATGCCAGAAAACTGACAATAAAAAAAGGCTCCCTCTGCATCTTCCCCTAAATTAATCTCCCAAGAGTGCAGTGAGACAGAACATTAATAGACAATTCTATTCTGACTCTGAGATCAGAACAACATTTATCCATTTGTTGTTGTTATTAAGTCTGAATATAAATGATAGAAGATATGGAGAGATGATACTTTTTTTGTCCAGTTTATTACCTTTAATTTGAATTTTTTAAATTCCATGACTAGTTTAAGACACTTATATTCTTTACATCTCTTTTTTTAAGAGATAACATTATTCCATAATCTCTTCCTCAGTGTTTCTGTTCCTTTTTATAACCTGATTGCATGTCCATAGAGAAAAAGGACTAGAAAGGACTCCAAAAGCTCTTTTACACTCGCTCATTCCTGTATAAATTACTTTTTTTGGAGATCATCAAAGCTGGACGAGGTTGTTCCTCTCGTTTCAAAAGGCTTTGGCCAACGTCTAACGTTGTAACCCACAAGAGCAGTGATCTCTGGTTTGTGGGGTCTCCCACCAAGACCTGAGGTTTGGTGTCCATCAGGTTTATGGCTCAGGTGTGTTTAGTGCAGTCTCCAGGAAAGATTTGAGATGAATTTGTCCCCATTGGATCCCAAAGTCTGACTGAGAGACACCAGCACTGCACTCACGTCCCATTTCAGGACCACTACTGGAGATGATTGTGCTCATGAAATTCTTGAAAGTGAGTTAGTTAAATCTTCACTTCTGCTTAAACAAACACATCATTTGGGGTTACCATTGAGCATGAATTAGCAAATTCAAATCTGTCTGCAGTGTACCAAATGGATAAAAGCAGAGGGGACGTTTGAGTTTTTACAAATATGCAGCTCTTTGAAAAATCTTGATGGCTTTCTACCTTCCTTTGTCCTCCATCTGCCTTCTTCACTTACCTGAATGATATCAATGATATTCTTGCCCTCTGCAAATGTTCTGGAGGTTTTTGAGGTCACTTTGTTTTTAATAAAGCACTTGCTGTATTTTCAGATCAACTTTTGCTTTCTCTTTGCTCTTTTCTTTTTTTTTGCTCTGTCAGTCAGCGACACTCACCAAAACATGCACAAGTCCTGGCTGGCCCCAGCTTTGGGGGAATTTAAGTGCTCACATGTAAAACGTTCATTTCCAGCCCTTTAGTTTATATCTGCTGAGCTTCATTTCCCTCTGAAACCTCTTTATTCTGAAGCAGTAAAGTAGTTAAACAGTGGAATGGCACTTAGGTTTCCAACAATATAAATTGAGACCAAAATCAAGCCTTCAGGAATAGTTGTACAAGAACATGCAGAGAGGTTAACTTTTATTTGTATGGCTGTTGGTTTTTTAGGTTTATTTGTGTGGTTGTTTTCGAATTTTTGTTGCTGTGCAGAAACATATTCACACACACACACACAAATCAGCAAAAAGAAATTATTTCAAATACTCCACTGGGATTAAGCAATTGGGTGAGGGGTTTATAATTGTACCATGGTAGCAGTCTGAATCCCTTAGCAGGACTCCCCTCATTTTTTGGCATGGTAGGAGAAAATTCCTGCTTATAATAATGCAAATTAAAATAGCAGCAGAGAGCATTAAGCATAATTAACGTGCCATTACTGTAGCAGTGTGAAGAAGGGGGAGCAAACTGCAGTGTGTGTGCAAACAGTCTTTGGGGACAAACAGGAATGTTGCATATTTGTTTCTACAATTACGCCGTGTACGTATTCCCCAAAAGTCTGTCAGCAAAATATTTTCTGTGCTTTTTTCTTTAATTAAAGTGCAGGTCGCTAATTGCAAGGCTGCATTAAAGTTCTTTCCCTCTGTTGTGACAGGAGACTGGCTCGCTCCACCCTGCTGCTGATCCCTTTGTTTGGAATTCACTACACGGTGTTTGCCTTTTCTCCTGAGAATGTCAGTAAGAGGGAGAGGCTGGTGTTTGAGTTGGGACTGGGATCCTTCCAGGTGATTATACACTGAATTCAGCTTGCCTTGGAACCAAATCTCTATTCTCTGTAGATATTTGGCATGCACGGCTCTCAGAGTGTGTCTCTGCTCGTTTATGTGTATGTTTTGTGTACCAGGATTTGGGGTTTGTTGGTTTGTTTGTTGTTTTGTTGTTTGTTTGGTTTTTTTGTAACTCCAGCTATTTCTGTCATTCCTTCAGGATTTGAATTACTTTTTTTCTCTCTCTCTCTCTCATTTCCCCAGGGTTTTGTTGTTGCTGTTCTCTACTGCTTCTTGAATGGGGAGGTAAGACTTTTCATATTTAATGTCCCTCACCTGTCATCCACATCCCATTTTCTTGTGGGACTAACTGCTGTTCCAACTGTCCATTCTAACTCATCATCTACCATAATCCCTGATACTTTAGTCTGAATCTCACAATTCTCAGAAAAAAAAAAAGGAAAACAAAAACAACATCAACCTAAAAAAGGATTTGTGTTCTTTATCAAACCAAAACATTGGCCTTACCAGAGATGATGGCTCAGATTAAGGCTTCCTGACGGGGGTAGGATATGGACAGGTCTCTTTTGAAATGTCATCCCAGGGGCAGAAGTTTGCACTGGTTTTGTTGAACTTTGTCCTGTTCTTGCCAGCCCACTCTCCCAGCCTGTTCAGCTCTCTCTAAGAGGTCTGGCATGTCCCTGCCACCACCCAATTTGGAGCCATCAGCCCAATTGGTGATGGTGCTTTCAATCCCATCACTGAGACTGTGATGAAGATGGTGAGGGCCTGGCAGAGGTTACCAGAGAAGCTGTGGCTGCCCCGTCCCTGGAAGTGTCCAAAGCCAGGTTAGATGGGGCTTGGAGCAACCTGGGACAGTGGGAGGTGTCCCTGCAGGTGGCAGGAGGTGGAAGGAGATGACCTTTAAGGTCTCCTCCAACCCAAACCATTCCATGCTCTGTGTGGAACAGTGTGGGGTCCAATATCAATACCTGGAGGACACCATTAGTGATAAGGTGCCAGGCTAAATAAAAAACATTGTTCACCTCTCAGTGTGGTCTCCTTCCCCTCTTGCAGATCACCCACCCACTCGAAATCTTGCCAGCTTTCCTAGGAAAAGGCTGAGGGAAACAGAGTCAAACCCTTCACTGGAGTCTGAGTTTTTGTGGGTCCTTGGCCTCTTCTCTCCTTCTCGGGTTTTTGTTTCCCAAGACATGACAGATAAGAGTCCTTGTTTCCCTGAATACCCTGTGGTGAAGCAAAAGAAGAGTCAAAGCTGCAGTTTCAGGTTTTCTCTTGGTTGTTTATTATTTCTTATCTACAAATTCTTTCTGTGCCTTGTGAAGATCTTGCTTCAAGGGCATGAAGCAACTCCCCTGCCCACGGCAGGCGGGCAGAACTTTTATACTACATTCTACATATCTTTTATTTACCATTAATCACCAATACCTACTGCTAATGTTAGACATGTCACCTCTATCCTACACCAACCCCTGTGAGCCACCACTGCAGAAAAATGGATACCAAGAANTGAGCCCTGCCACTTTCATCCTTACACACACACAGCCCCAGGGTGTCAGATGCCCAGAAACATCCCCCAGACACCACCTGGCTGCCTTGCAAGCCTCACACTCCTCTCAGCACGTGGCAGCCGCTGCTGCTGCTGGCCACATTTGTGTTTTTTTCTTGTTCTCCTCTTCCAATCTGCATTTCCCTGCCTGTTTGTCTGACTGAATATCTGAGGTAATTGTTTTCTGAATTGATGGAAAAGGGTTCCCTGCTCGGTGTTGTCTTAAGAGGAACATGGGACATCTAGAGTTCATGTATTCTCTCCTCCACTGCTACACATCTCTTGTGCAGCCCAGCAGTTGGAGTTTTTTTCCTAAAATCACCTCCTTTTCTTCTTTTCAAGGGGGCTGAGTGCAGGTGTAGCCTGGCATTGCTGATCTCCAGTACAAAAAGGTTTCAGACTCCTTAATCCAAGTGATTCCTTCTCAGATAAATCACAACAATCTCCAAGCTCGTCAAACAAACTTATGGGTTATCTTTGCTCACGGGCATAGTCAAGATCTCCTGAAGCCCCTTGGCAGGACTGGGGGGTGGTCCTCAGCCAAACCAACACAACCAGATTAATTAAAGCCATTTTCCCTCTCAAGATATCAGAAAATGGTAATTAGAGAATGTCTTGTGCCTCCACTAAATTTCCTACAGCAAGAAAATGTTTGGAATATCACACTCCTCCCAATGCAAACACTATTCCCTTTCTACAAAGATAATATAACTCCATGCTCTATCTAATCTGTAAAGATCTATGCTTTAACCAAAATAGGAATTTGAAGGTCCTAGAAGGAGAATGTAAGTTTTCCCGTTGGATTTTTCCTCCTTGTAGTTTTTGTCCATACAGTTGAAGCCCTTGTTTAGCATTTTTACTTGCTCTGATCCATTTTGACAATATTAATCCAGGAAAATCTAGCCATGACTGTTACAGACAAGACAAACATCTCTGACACAGCAGTTCATTGGAGATTGGAAAAATATATTGGGAAAACCTCTCTACGTATTTTCTTTTTTCTTACACTATTTCATTCAGAAATATGATACAGGAATGAGTAATCAAGTAAATGTTGGTCTGAGCTACTATGATCTCTCATACAAAATCTTTACTACTTTATATATTTATACACTTGTGCACACCCCAGCACTGTTGCCAGGAAACTGGTAATGAGTGAAAAGTACAAAAGCTGTGGAATTATTTACTTATTGCCTAACTGAACTTCTGGCCTTGGATTGTTTTACTCTTGGTGATTTACTGTGGGTGCCCATAAAAAGAAAAACCTCTCAAGAAAAGGAGGGTGGCACAGATGTGCATTAATCCCAGAGCTGGTCTGTTTGCAGAGGATCTGTAAGCAGGAGGCAAAGTTTTCTGTAAACAGCCATCCATTAATGGCAGGTGGGAGGAGCTGCCTCTGTGGACAGGGTGTTTCAATATTATCCAGTACTTTTTGATTGCTGGTTGCTTTGGCTGCTTACTGTGTCTTTGGTACTGGCCATTGATGAAAACAGGCTATTTTTTTCCTCCAGATGGTGTTGATCAGGTCTTCCATGCGCCTCTGGGCTGATCCTAAATTATCTGAAGTCAGACACAGAACCTGGGCTGGGCTGTAGTTCCCCACTACTTGCCCAGACCTCTTCCAGCCATGGAGAAATAACTTCAGATTTTGCCGAAATTAGGAGTTTAATATTAACTTTAAAAACAGTTCTGTGGAATTGTGAGTTTTTTTCTAATCTTGATAATTTGTCAGCATGTCCTCGAGCGGCTAAGTACATAAAAAATGACCTTTTGAAGTTTCTCCCTAAAGGTGCAATCAGAAATAAAGAGAAAATGGAGGAGCTGGAAAGTCAACCGGTATTTTGCTGTGGATTTCAAACATCGCCATCCTTCTCTAGCGAGCAGCGGAGTGAACGGGGGGACACAACTCTCCATTCTGAGCAAGAGCAGCTCTCAGATTCGGATGTCCAGCATAAATGCGGAGAACCTGGCGACATGAGCAGCTGAGGAGAGCAAAGCAAGCAACGAGCAAACCAAAAACTATCCCCTGGAAAAGAAAAAAATGAAATAATAGTTTTGGTGGTGGTGCAGGTCTCCTCTCCTCTCCTCTCCTCTCCTCTCCTCTCCTCTCCTCCCCCCCCCCCCCCCCTCCCCCCCCCCCCCCCCCCCCCCCCCCCCTCCCCCCCCCCCCCCCCCCTCCCCTCCCCCCCCCCCCC
>WAAE01024866.1:45043-87731 GCA_013400495.1 Nicator chloris
TCTCCTCTCCTCTCCTCTCCTCTCCTCTCCTCTCCAATGTGTAAATATCTCTTTTTAACAGTCACTGTAAATACCCAGCTGTACTCAAGGCCATCAAAGGAGAATGTTTAAAAGACAAACAAGAGGCCAAACCCACCCACTCAACTATTCCCATTTCTGAGCATCTGCGAGTGATCCGTGTCCGTCCAAAGTAACAAGTGATTGCTGTGCAGTTGTGATCCTTGGTTGCCAAACTGATCCTAGTCTGTGAATGGACATGACCGTTGTCATTTTTCCACTTGGTTTCCATTTTGGGTTGGATTTGCCAATTTCTTTTTCCCCCTAGTCCAACATGTCTTAGCCTGTCCCTGTCTTTTGGCACGTGAATTTCCACAGTGTTTCTCTTTGGAGTCTTAGGCTGGAGCTAATGTGCTCGTGTTGGTCAATCCAGCTGATTCAGGAGGATCTCCAGAAAATTAAGTTCATGGCTGGATTCAGTCAGACATTCCCGATGGATTTAAAGGAACAGCTGTGCCAACATGAAGCTGCACATCAGTGCAGGAACTTCAGGTGAGAGCAGTGGGATCTGCTGTGCTTTTCCATACCCAGGGACACTCCCAGGAATGCTTTCTGTTCTAGCTAAGCTGTGAATTTTCTAAAAGGGCCGTGCAGTTGAGATATAGCTCTATTTTTGGCATCGATTGATAGATTGAGCATTTGGACTCTTTGAATAACACAAAGAACTGTCCCTTCCCTCCCACCTTAAGAGCAGGAGTCAGTTCCAGGGTGGCCTTTTCCTCCAGATGACCTTGGACCCTCTGCTCCAGTGGCCCGACGTGGCGTGGGTGGCTCGGGGCAGTGCTGTCACACAGAGGGCCGTGCCTTGGCAGCCTGGTTGACCTCCGTGTGCTGACTCTTCCCTGCCCGAGCAAAGAGGCACGAGAAGGACCTGGCAGGATCACCCTGGAAGGTCAAAAATCACCTGCATTTGGTGAGGAAGAAACCAACCAAACTGAACGCTAAGATGGCGCGGAAGGAAAGGATAAAGACTTTGGATGACTTCCCACACCTGGCGGTTCTCTCTCTCTTGGAATATTGTTTGTTTCACCACCAATGGTCTTACTGCTTTTCTTGGAGAGGAACTCGAATGTTCTTTCGACCTTTGCCTTGTAGTTCAAGCCACGACTGCTACAAATCTACTTCAGCCCAATGTCGATGATGTCAATTCTTCAGAGTCTTTACACAGCGCAAAAAAAAAAGGCTTTGAGGGCCGTCCTAGCGCTCCCTTCACCTTGGATTTATGAATTTATGAACTGAGAAATATATATATATCAAATATATATATATGTGTGTGTGTATGTGTATGCATATATCACAAACAAAGATGAAAATGGCATCTTAAATGTGAAGTTTTGAACTGAAACTAATAGTAACCAGGAAATTCAAAATTCAGGCTTGTTCTTCGCTGTTAGTGGACATGATCATAAACTAAAAACAGAAAAGAAAAGTGAAACACTCGGAATTTTAGTGTCAGCTGAGTGTGAGCTTTTAATTTCACTGGTTTTTGTTAGTTTAAATAAAAAAGAAAAAAGAGTTTTGATGTCATTTTAAGCAAAGATTTTTAAAGATAATCCTAGTTTACTTATTTTTAAAAAGGAGAAAAAAAGAAAGGTCTCAGAAAGTTGTGAAAGAAATATTAATTATAATAATACTTAACAGTTATATAATCCTTTATGGGAATAATCTGCTCTTGGCTGGAGCCATCTAAATGAATGTAAATTTAATTCAAAACAGACAGAAATGTTGTTTGGGGTCATATTGGTAGAGGATCATGCTCTTAAGAGATGGGGACAGCCCTGCCATGTGAAATCTGCCGTGGGACAGAGGACCAGCAAAACAGTTGAAACCAGTTCCATTTCACTCCAGGTTCATAAATGGGATTTATATGATCCAAACACCTTTTTTTTTTCCAAGTCTACAGCACCAATTTGGTGCTCTGAGAGCAGAATTTGTTTCCCTCTTCCCAAATCTCTGCAAAAGTCAAAGTGTTTTTAACTGATAGATTGGCCCTCCATCTTTCTTCAGATGCTTCTTAAAGCTATTTTAGGAAGTTTCCCAAGGAGCCAGGCACTTTGCTGTCCAGGCAGAGCTGGGAAAAGGCAGATTTATCATGTAAATGCATACTTGGCAATTTTCTGTAGGATGGGCTTTCACAAGGATCATATTGCCAACACTGTAAATGTATTATTTAAAAAAAAATTAAAAGCTATTTTTTGCATGAACGGCTATTAGCCAGTTTTCAATCATTAATAAATCAGAATTGTGGAGAAAAAGATGTCAAATAACTGCCTCTAGCTGGAGACTTTTTCTTGTTCCAGTCCAGAGCAAGAAAGTGTTTGGATCATTTTTTTTTAATTTAGTTTTTTGCTGTTGTTGAAATTTTTCTGAGCTTACTTCTGGGTTTTATTGTGTTCCTGGCCATCCTACAGTGCTCTGCAGTTTGAGTTGGTGGATCTCAGTCCAGTGCCTTGTGGGCAAATGTCCACATCACCAAAACCACCCTCTGACCCTGCACACTGGAGACCAGGTCCTCAGCTAAATTAAAATCAGTACAGAAAACTGCTGTTACTGTTAGAATAAACCCACTTCAGCTGGAATTGGGATTTGGCCTCAGCACATTGTTCTTACTATTGATTTTTGGTGGTCCCAGCTAGAGAGTCCAAGGATGGAAAAGTGAAAATTTGGATTTGCTCCTTAATTCCCTGAGTCAATGCTCAGGAGTTTGGAGAGCAGTGAAGGGGAAATTTCTGCTGTTGGAGATGTTGTGTTTCTTGCTCAGTAAAAAAATTGAATCTGTTCACCAGCACTGAATTTACCAGAAGAAATGGGATCCTCAACATGTTAAATATAACATATATTATACAAAATAAGAAAAACAAACCCCAAACCTTCTATTATGATTTTATTTCTCTGGATAAAAGTGTTGCTGCACTGGCAGATTTGGCTCTTCCTGAGCCACTGGAACTTTCCCAGTGTCCCTGGAAGGGTCACACCTGAGGTGGGCACAGTTATGGGATCCAGACTCTGATGCCATGGCACAAAAAAGCTCTCCACAAATCTCTCTGTTGAATGTAAGCTGCAGGTGCTGGCCAGGTGTGGCCACCACACAGTGGCTGTTTTTTCCTTTTGTTTCAGGAGGGAAGAATCCAACAGGCAGTTTGCTTCTCTGTGTGTGTAAATATCAACTGAGTGTAACAGTGCTTTGTTTGATTTTTCACTGTGAAATATATTTTGGAGCTAGAAAGGCTGTGTTATTAAAAACAGTACACAATTAAAACAAACAAACAACAAAAAAAAAGCAAAACAAGAGTGCAGTGCTCCTTGAGCCATTTTTTCTACCGTGTCCATAATGTATTTCCTGTCCAATTTTCTTCTTTTGCTTTTACAAATGTACAAAAACTTTCTGTGCTGCAGGTTTTGTGACTATTTACCGTGTCTAACCACTGTTTGATGATTGATTTGTCAGTGTGGAGTGCTGGTACTGCAGGACAGTTCACATCCCAAAAATGAAAACTACAACCTGCCTTGTAAAGGATGAGGCCGTTTCATTGCTGCATGGTGATGTCACCCCCTTTTGCTTTTAGCATTTCTGGAACTCAGAGCCCAGGAAAAGAACCCTAAATGCTTAGTTCTGGGAAGTTTTGAATCTTAGAGGAAAAAACACCCAAGTTCCTCTGCATCATTTAAGTATTTGCATTTGAAAATCAGGTGTTAAAATGGAGGAGGGATGGAGGTAGGTGAGTCCAGAGGAAAATGCAGTTTGGAAGTTAAATCCAGACACTTAATTGGGTGTTGGGCTCCTCCTTTTCAGCATCTGTCTCTCACTGCACCTTAAGGACAGTGCCCTGCAATGACAAGGCTAAATAACATCCAGGTGTGGGCATGAACTGATAATTTGAGTTTACCTTTGTGCTGATCATTTCAGTTTGCAAAGAAGTCTCTCCCTGGACTCTCTCCATCATCAATGGCAAGGGTGAGATACCTTCCAGAAGGGAATGAAGTTCACAGAATCAACAAGGAAGGCTGGAGGTGGCACTGAATGACAAATTTGGTCCAACATTTCATGAGAAAGGGAGCCAAGGGGAGTTTATCCAACACCCTGTCCAGTCACCTCTTGAAAACCTCCTCTGCCAGGGACCACACCACACCTCTGGGGAGGTTGTTCCCATGAATGGCTGTTCTCACTCCAAAAAAATTCCTTTCTCATATCAAGCTGATCCCTCTCCTGGTGCAACTTGTCACCTTTGTATTCTCCATGTGGACCCTTGTGAAAAGGAGAAACCTTCATCCTCTTTCTGACCACTCCTTTAGCACTGGAATAGTTTGGTGAGGTCGCCACTGGGGCTTTTTGCCTCCAGGGAAAAATTCCTTCAGTTTTTCTTCACTGCCCCCATTGTCCATCCCTTGGATGATCTTCATGGTCCTCCTTTTGACCTTGTCCAGTCTGGCCACTTCTTTCTTGCATTTTGAGGACCAGAGTGGGACACAAGACAGAGTTTCTTGGACTCATCCTAAAAACCTGACCAGGAGTCTCTGATCCTCCTCAGCAGTGACAGAAGGATTGGTTGCCATAACTTGCCTTGCCAGGTAATGTAACATTGTGGCTTTTCATAGTATTTTCATATCAAAGAGGATGAAATTCCACTTCTGAATAGCAGGATAGATCCAGTGCTTGCATATGAAGGGACCTCTGATCAGCTCAAAAATTCAGGGTTTTTTCCAAAGAAACCAGTAACTAAAAACAGGGAAAACCAAAATGATCAAGAACAAAACCCATTCATTCAATGTGATGGAAGCTCTTTAATTGCCATTATTTTCGTATTGTTTGACTCCCATTCCTAAACTGGTCACCTCTCCTTTTAAAATTCAGCACCATTTTTTCACCTTCTTTTCCCACAGGAAAATTCCTGTAACACTTTTCTGGGAGTTAAAAACCTTTAGCTGAACCTGGAGTTGAAATAATTCCTGGCTCCCTTGGATTCCTTGTCATACTGATCTTGCCTCCAGTTTCCTTCTCTTTTCCTGAGATATAAACAGCTTTATTTCAGGTGAAGTCTGCAGTTTTTCTTTGATCATACAGCTGCAAGACTAAAAATAATCATGCTATTAAGCTGCATTTCTCTCAGCTCTAATCCAAATTTGGGCAGCAAAACCAATGCAAAGAATCAAATACACACAGACATGGGTCCATTAATAATATCAGGAGAATTACCTGGCAGCAGCAGGCCAAGCATCCTGGGGGAAAAAGGAAATAAAAAAGGCACAATAAAAATTGAGACAAAGATTTCCAGTTCTTGAAAGGGTATAAATGAGATTACAAATGAGATTTGAGGGTTGAGCAATTTTTGTTCAGCCAAACTTAAAAGGAAAACAACTCCAATATTTTGCTTTTCCGTTTTCAGTTATAATCTTGCAATGGAAGCTTTTCCAATCAAATGGATGGGACACACATTCAGTCAAAATATTGCAGGAAATAATCATTAAAGTAGGTTAAAATACACTGATGGTGTCAGTTTGGGAGGTTTCAGTGCTTTTGTCTCACACTTCTAATGAATCTTTACTAAATCTGGCCTGTGAATCATACAAATATCCAACTTTACACTATTTTTCCAGCCCAGTCCTGACAGAAATTAAAATTTCAGAGTAAAAGAAAAGAAAATCACAGTGACTTCAGCAAACAGTAGCTACAAAAAGAAATGCAAATCCCATTAATTTAATTGGCTTTATTTGCCTTGGTATTTGAACTTGTTTTTCAATAGTATTTTCAGAAACAATTGCCCATGTCAGAAGTTTTCAGTCTGTGGCCTGTGGAGGCTTCAGAGCCCAGAGATGGTTCCTGAAGTGTCCATGGATGATTATTAAGGAAAATAAGTTCAATCTTTGTATGGCAATAGGTTCTTTAAGGCTACTGAAGAGCTGTAGTCCTTTTTGTATTTATGTAAAGGCTCCCACAGATCAAAAACCTAGAAAATCCAATAAATTAAGATTTTCCCCATAAGATGATGTGATTCCATGATACCAGACTTTCTCTTTTGTTTTGTTTTTTCTCGTGTGGGCAAGGCTTCCAGAGCAAGGTGTGCTTATCTTGTTAATGCTGTGCTTGTCCTGCTCTGCTCTGTGCCCCTGCAGGGCAGGGTCTGTGACCTCAGCAGAGCTGTCACAGCACAGAAGGGCTGAAGGGTGGTGGGAACAGGAAACATGGACATCACACGGGGTCCAGACAGGATCAGTGTCTGCTCTACTTCCTAAATAATTTCTGTGGATATCAAGAAAACAGATAAACTCTCGGAGTGGGATTCAGCCCAAACTCAGGCTTTATCATCTCAGTGAAGGCAGTGTTCCTTGGGCTCCCATTTCTGCAGCTGTAGAAACACACATAATGCAAAAAATGCAACCAAAATATCTGTTCTGAAGTAGATTTCTTCCTTAGGGGTTAAATATCAAGGGCTATATTAGATATGTGTCCCTTTCAACACCTGGCACTGCTGGCATTAGGTGTTCTGGCTCAGAGTTAAAGCTCTGGAAGAGATCCTGTGTTCCTGAGGCTAAGGACACACCCACACCACTCAGACACCAAAAGTGAACATTTCTTCCTTTAATCTGGTTTCTCCACTTTGCCTTTTTGGTCACAAGAGAGAAGTGAGCAATTTCAGAGGAAAAGCATCAAACATATTTTTGATGTCTGCTCCAGGGAGAGATGATTCACACTTTGCAAGTGGCTGTTTCCCCCCACCAGGACATCTCCCTGGCCAGACTGGAGACAGATGCTGACCCTGGGGAGGCCTAGATAGAAATGAATTTGCCCTGGCAACTTTGCCCAGTCACTGTTGTTCTATCTCATGCATGCTGAGCAAAGATGGCCTTTAAAAGCTTTGGGCTGGCTCCTGTTGGGTATTATCCACCAGATTTGGGGCAGGTGGATGGCTGGTAAAGAGTTGTGAGCCCTCATGGAGAGTTTTCAGGACACTTTGTTCTCCCTGTCAGATTGTGTCCACACAACCAGCACTTCTGTGTCCAGGAGCAAACCACAGTGTGTCGTGGAAAAAAAAAAAGGGATTTTACCCTCTGATTTCAGCAGTCAGGCACATGCAACCAGTTCAGAATTGCATCTAAAAGCAAGTTAGGAAGATCTGGAAGATGCAGTAGCAGCTGAGGATGCTCTGATGTTAATGATGCTCCGTGTATATCTGTACTAAAGAGCTAAGTTCAGCTAAATACACATTGTACTTTGTGTATGAAAACACACCAGCAGAGCTTGAACAATGTTTTGAACCTCATGGTCTTTCACCTTCTTCTGATTCAAGTTGCAATTTCCCATTGGCTTTCTTTTGGGGAATTCATCCATGTGAAGAATTACTGTGTGATATGACACTGTGTGATACGACACTCTTCAGTGTCTGAAATTCCTTAGGCTTCTGCATATGCCTTTCCCAATGGACTTTGTGCTTGCAGAGAAGTCTCAAGAGGCCTTTGTGTATCAGTATAATCTGTAGAAAACACAAATGTTTGGTGTGTTCATTCTCTTTCCCTTCTACTTGTCAGTTTAGTGGCAATGCAACCTGCTATAGCTCTGAGAAGAACCAGGTTATTGGATGGAAAACTGTATTTTGGCTTTTGACTGTGTCAAGGTACAAAGTTACTGGCCTGTTGGGTCTAATACTGACCTTTTTTTGGTCAAAATTGGTTTAATTGGTAATGGGATCTGGGGTTATTCAGCTTTGTTATGAGGTGGAAACACAGATATCAACTGCTGCTTTCTAACCTTTTTTGTGTTTTGAGAAATTGTTTTTAACATGTATACTGCTATAGATGACACAATAAATGTATTATCATTTTGTAAAAGTCTGTTCTGATATAAAATTGCACCAAAGAGAACTTTTTGTCTGTGAACTTACAGGGTAGTGTTTTCTTTTCCTGAAGCAGAAGCTCCTTGGGCTGAAAGGGGTCTCTGGCTTCTTCATGGGAAGGAGACCCTGGAGTCTGCTGGGCAAAGTCAGCCCTGGACCAAGCAGGGGTGAGGACTTTGCCATGCACAGTGCTCCTGCTCCATAAACCACTGGTGTTTGTCTCCCTGCACCAGTATCCCACAGGAATGTGGGCCAGTATCACCAAACCAGGTGTAACACACTCCCTAAAAGACCCCTGTTGGGAACCATTGGTTGGAAAATCCCAGCTCTGCAGAGATGGGACAACTGAGAGGTGTTTTTAAAGATTTGATTCCATTATCAATCTCGTAGAAGGGTGAGACACAAGAGATGTAAAACTCAACGCTATTTTATCAGAAACTAAGCTATTTCTTGTTCACAATACCTTATAAATGCTTTTCAGCCTGTTAGCTTTTGCTACACAATGCTGCTAATACTTCTAACACCAAACACTTCTTATTTTTCCCAATGTGGTTTTGCTACAATGCATCTTTCACAATTCTATTTCTCCAAAATATCTGCTGTTTACACAGCCATCATTTGAAATTTGTTTCCAGTTCCATCTCTCTCTCAACAATATCTTTTCTATTCCATGGCCTTTCTGTCAGCACACTTTATCTCAGAGTTTGCATCCAGATGTACAAGACTATGTGAGCCTTCAGTCAGGCTTTGAGAATCCTCTACAAATCCATTTCTCACACCACAGGTCCTCTGGGGACTAAATATTATTCCTACAGGGTATAAACAGGAGGAGAAATCCTGTTGTCCTCAGAGGTGTTTTCCAGTTGGAAAAGGTGGAAGGAGATTGGCTTCTGTAACACCTGATCTGCTTCAAGGCTTCCTTTCTTTCATAGTCAAAGCAAACCTGAGGAGCTTTATTATCAGGGTAATTTTGAAAGCATCAAGTACATTCAAACTCCTGAAACAGAGGATTCCACAGAAGATGAGCTATTTCTGACATTTTCCCCACCTTCATCCTTTGTTTCAGTTACCAGAAGCCTTTGCCTGCCCCTCATGAATCCATGAAAGATGCACAGGCTGCATCCTTCAACTCATTGTTTAGCCAAAATACGAAGTGAATTTGGTAAAACACAAGGTACAGTGTGCTTTGGTGGGAAAATGGACCCACATTTAGTGAAATTGAGGTCAGAGGCATCTCAGGGAGCAGCAGGGCTGGGGATCAGCATCCCACAGCATCTCTGAGGCAGCACCTGGGAGCAAAGGGAGCCATGGGCAGCTGGGAATTGGGAAGGACAGGGCAGGTCTATAGATTTTCGTGTTTGCTACGTTTCAAATCACTGTAAATGCCCTTCACATGGATTTCCACCATGACCTGAGGTAGCTTCAGCTCCCTTTTTTTTTTGAGGTGTGGATAAAGGGGCACAGGATGTGCCTCCCCTTCCCACCACGTGCAGAATGGCTGCACCAGTCAGTGGCTCCCTAATCATGGAAATCAAATCAAAAGGCAAATGTAGAACAGGGAATCTGGAAAAACTCTGATTTCTAAACATTTTATGTAGCCTAAGTGATTTTTTTTCCTTAGGCAGGAAAAGAAAAGACACCTCCAAAAGTATATCAGCCACTCTACAAGCCCTGTGTAAATATCCACTATTTCAAAGACAAAATACCACACTAGAACACATTTGCTCCAAGTCCCAAACCTGATTTCAATGAGGAAAACTTCATTTAGTAGGTGTGTCAACACACCAAGGAGCAACGACCTTGAATTCAGTTGTGTTTTCTGCAATTGAGCAAATGCCCCTCACATACCCAAATAATTCTTCCTCTGGGTGCATTAGACAGCCTCAGGGAAGCTCTCAATGCTCAAAACAGGTAAAGCTTCCTTCTGGAAGGATTTCTTTTAATTTCGAGCCCAATCAACGAAACTTTCTGAAAAAAAATGCTGACATTATCAGAGTTAGAAATTTTCTCTCAGTCAGAAATTTCAGTTACCTTGACAAACTGCCTTTGCTGCAGCACCATAAAAAGCAGCTGAAAAAAGTAGGTTTTGATCTTTTCAGGGCATCATGTCGTTTGTAAGGGGATTTAAAAAGAATTCTTGGAGAGCTGAACTCTGCAAAAGACATCGGGGGATTAGAGGAGGAGAGAGCAGCTGGTGTAATTTATTGATCTCTCGCAGCTGCCCTTTGGGAGCGGTTTAAAACTCATTCAGGAGAGGTTTGGGAGCCCTGCCTGGCTTTGTGGTCTGGACACATCCAGCTCCAGGAGGTGGCAGTGGCTCCACACGGAACACACAGCACAGCTGAACACGCCTTGGGACACTCGTGCTGCCTTCCCAGGCCACCTGAGAAGCAAAACACCCCTGCCAGAAGCAGTCCTTATTCATAAACACACCCCCACGGGCTCAGGTGTGTCACCAAAAAGCCACCAGGATTCTTTCCACAGCCCAAATCAAACATTTATCCAAGGAATTTTAACACTCCCCAGGTTTATTAACCTTTTAGTTTATAAAGCCTCCAATGAAATATCCAAACTGACAGAAATTAAAGGTACAAACTCGAATGAAATATCCAGGCTGACATAATCCAAATGTACAAACTCACAACAGCTGTAATGTCACTTGGATTTTATAGATGTGCATCATACATTTTGTGTACAAATTCTCATTACTATGTTCAGCAACAAAACACAGGAACGGAGATTACTTTTACAAATAAAGCTGATAAGAAAGCCAGAATAGACAGAATTACTCCTTACAACAAATAAATGACATTGTGACAGATGGGTTGAATGCGTAATTCATAAATAACTTATTTGAATCATTTTTATAGAAGCCTGGACAGGTAATCTCTGCTCTGATAGAACTAGAGGTGAAGCACCTAAAATCAGCAAAGAGATTTCCAGGAGCCAAATGTCTCTTGGTCTAAATAATTTACCAAAAGGAAGCAAACTGAGGGACTGGAATACTCATTTTTTAAAGCTGAGTTGCTACTGAAACTCAGAGTGTGAGTGAAGGGCTGTGTTCTCCAAGCCTGGTGCAGTTCTCCTGGGAATGCTCCTGTCTTGACCCATCTCCTGTACCTCCTGTGCCTTTGCTTTGCTTTTGGAGAGGTTGAGGTGGAGCCCAGCTCACTTCTGAAGAGAAGGTCACCCAAAGGATGGTGCAGGCACAGCTCTGGCTCACTCTGCTTCCCCAGCCCTCACAGCTGACCCCTGAAACTTTGACATCCCCATATATTTTTTGTCCCTTGGTAGCTTTGTTGACTTTCTTTGTACTCACACAGTTCTGACAGAAGGACACAAAATAAACTTTGAAGCAATGACCCTTCACAAATGGTTGCTGAGTTTCCTGTCAGGGGACTTGTCTGCTGATTTATGTTTGATAGCCAGCATGGTGATGGCTCAATGGAAAGCTTGTGGAGCTCTTCACTTCCTCTAGGTTTATTTTCTCCTGGTGACTTTCTTCATTTCCCCCTTCCTTTTCTTTTTCCCTTTTCCCTTTCCTTTTTTCTTTTCCTTTCCCTTTTCCTTTCCCCTTTTCCCTTTATCTTCTTTCCTCTTTCTCTCTTTCTCCCTTTCTCTTCCCTCTTTCCCTTTCCCTGTCCCCTTTCCTGGTCTGCTCATGCCATCAGGACTTTTGTTCAAACACTTTCTTTCCCAGTTTTATAACATTGGTAGAATTGAGTGTTTCACTGACTGATCTCCAAGGTTTTGAACGCCTGTCCCACAAAAAAAAAACAACATCAGGGCACTAAGATTAGGTCTGTAAATGATTGTGAGCACAAGGTAGCCCAGCTGGCACCCAGCATTGGGTTTGCTCTGATTTATTCCTTCACACATCATCTGCCTAATATTCCTCTGCTCCATATTTTCCTTTGGACAAGAAAGGGGTTGGGATCTTCTGGCCCAATTTAATCTCTGTTCAACAGGCTTAGAAGGAAAAAAAAAATCAAGCAGGTGTTTTGTGTCACTTGTTTGTGTCACTGAAGACAGTTTGAGTTTCCTTTTAAAGCAGATTACTGTTCTATAGGTAAGTGCTTGTCAGGTTTCTGTGCTCAATTTCCAGTAGATTGTCCCAAGACATCTGAAAACAAGTAGTAAAACATCAGAAATCGTTATGGCAAAGCTTGGCCAGCAAATAACCTTTTCAAATGGTGGTTAGGAATCGTGGTCTTGGAAACTGGAAATTTTGGGAAATGCTCACAAAGATATGAGAAACATGCTGGACCCGGGAGGAGTTAATGTAGGGGTGTTTTTTTGTTTTGGTTTGGGTTTTTGGTGTTTTTGTTTGATTGCTTTTGGTTTGGTTTGGTTTGGTTTGGTTTGGTTTGGTTTGGTTTGGTTTGGTTTTGTTGGGGTTTTGTTTGGGTTTTTTTGCTAACCTGTTGATTCACTCTAGCTCAAAGTCTGGCTTTTCACAACAAAACGAGTGTGTTTAATGCTTCAGGAGAGAGAGAACCAGGGTTGTGATGCAGATCTGTACCAGCTGAGACAAACAGCTCCTGTTCAGGACAAGGAATTTACAGGAGGCTCCTGACACTGTGGAAAGCCACAGAGGATCCAGCTGGCCACCTCTTAGGTGGAACATTGCAGTGGCACAGCAACTCGTCCTGCTGGAAGCCCTCAGACAGTGGTGACACCATCCTGGAGCACAGAGGGTCTCCTTTTGGGGCTGATCTTGTCCAGCAGGGATAGCTGGGTGACGTAGTTGACCGGGCTGGTTTCCCTGGACACAGCCCCGTGTTTGTGGGTGAAGGTCAGGTATTCCTGGTACTGCCACCTGCACAGTTGTTTCTTCAGCTCAGTTTGAACCTGCAGGAAGTGTCAAGCAAAGAGAAAATTAGGGCTTCATGAACACTGGAGGTAAAATATACCAAAAAGTCTGCCTGAGTGCTTGGCCCAGATAAGTCAGGATTAAGCTGTAACACATTTTTAGAAGAACTTGAACTCTGTCTTTATTCCCTTTGAAAAGAAACAGATTTAATCTCAAAAATTCAGAGGATGGCATGCAGAAGTACATTTGGACATCAGGGCAAGGCACTGGCAATATTTATCATTTTGATGGCTCCTGTTCTGCCCATATTTTCACTGTTAACCACACAGACAACAGACAACCCCTGAGTACAACTGCATGGATGGGTCTCTGGATCTTCCAAGAACTGAATAAATAAAAGAGAGATTTCCTCCTCCAATCCAGTACTCCAGCTCTATCCCAGCAAACTCAAGGCCCTCCAGCACTCCTCAGTTTCATCCATACTCATAACACCTTGCCTGGCAGCAGCACAGTCTCTCACATTGTCACAGATACTCAAAACTGCAGAAACACTCACACAGAGAAAATAATAATTAGTTTTTATGGTTGCAGGGAACCACAACAGATGCACTGCCAAGTGATAATGAGTGGCCAAGCTGCTGCAGAAGCAGTTATCCCTAACAAACAAGGACAAAAGCCAACCCAGTTTCACCCTGGGGCCAGAGATCAGGCTCTGCCTGTTCTGTTTGTAACACCTACTGGATTTCTGTGTTGTGGGGTGCAATATGCAAGCCATTAAAAGGCTGTTGAAGAAATTAAAAGGCTGCTGGCAAGGAGTCTGCAATACAGAGGGAAGGTTGGAAGTAGAGCTTTCTGTATTCACAGCTAAGTCGTGAAGGGACTCTCTCAGAATGGCCATTATAAATCGTTCTCCCGAGTAACAAACGTATTTTAGGAATTGCTCATCCTTGGGTGGGGTTACTTACACCTTGCACCTCGATTTAGCCATTCCTGTGAGGTGCTGGAGCGTGTCCAGTGAAGGGCAATGAGCTGGTGAAGGGATTGGAGAGTACATCCAGTGAGGAGAGGCTGAGGGAGCTGGGGAAGGGGCTCAGCCTGGAGAAAAGGGGGCTCAGCCTGGAGAAAAGGAGGCTCAGGGGGGATTTGTGGCTCTGCACAACTCCCTGCCAGGAGGTTGGACGTGGGGGTTGGCCTCTTCTCCCAGGGAACAGGGGCAGGAGGAGAGGGAGCAGCCTCAAGTTGTTCCAGGGGAGGCTCAGGGTGGACATCAGGAGGAATTTTTCCATGGAAAGAGTGGCCAGGCCTTGGCAGGGGCTGCCCAGGGAGGTTTGTAGTGCCTGTCCCTGGAGGTGTCCAAGGAAGGTCTGGAGGTGGCATTCAGTGCCCTGGCCTGGGGGCAAGGTGGGGACTGGGCACAGGTTGGACTTGACGGTCTTGGAGGGCTTTTCCAACATTAAAAATTCCATGTTCTATGAGAATTGTCCAAGTTCAAGGCATTGCAGAGACTGAGGCACCATTCCTGGTTCATTCTCAACTAACCTACTCACTTTTCTGAGGATCAGATGCAGTTTTACATTTTCTCAGCAGTTTTGATTTGTTCTGCTCTTTTGGGAGAAAGTGCCAGCAACTTTAGTGAGGTTTTTAAACGACAGGCTCACTAAATTCTACTGCAGGGAGTTTACCCAAATTCTACAAATGGTATAAAACTGGGAAAGAAAAGTGTTGGAACAAAAGTCCTGATGGCATGAGCAGACCAGGAAAGGGGAAGGGGAAAGGGGAAAGGGAAAGGGAAAGGAAAAAGGAAAAGAAGAAAGAGAAAGGGAGAAAGAGGAAAGGGGAGTGGAGATAAAGTAAAGGCAAAAGGGGAAAAAGAAAGAGAAAAGGAAAAGGATAAAGGAAAGGGGAAAGGGAAAAGGGAAAAGGGAAAAGGGAAAAGGGAAAAAGAAAAGGAAGGGGGAAATGAAGAAAGTCACCAGGAGAAAATAAACCTAGAGGAAGTGAAGAGCTCCACAAGCTTTCCATTGAGCCATCACCATGCTGGCTATCAAACATAAATCAGCAGACAAGTCCCCTGACAGGAAACTCAGCAACCATTTGTGAAGGGTCATTGCTTCAAAGTTTATTTTGTGTCCTTCTGCCAGAACTGTGTGAGGACAAATAAAGTCAACGAAGCTACCAAGGGACAAAAAATATATGGAGATGTCAAAGTTTCAGCAGCAGATCAAAGACAGATCTGTTCTGAAAATAGGAAAAGAAATTAAAAAAAAAAAATAAACAAGAGGAGACTGAGTTTTAAAGGTTTTGGTAATTTCATGTACTTGCTACTCACCTCTGCATTTGAGAAGCAATATAGGAGAGCAACAACAAAACCCTAGGACAGGGAGGGTAGGGAGAGAAAAAACATGGATTTAAAATCTAGAATCAATGACAGACATCACGTTTCATTCACACTTTGTGTAAGACAACAAAGAATGCATATTTCCCAGTTTTCTATCGGAGTTCAGGCAATGTGACACTATTTATTGAGTTTTCATAATAGAATTAAATTCTTCAATAGACCGGTGACATTTTATTTTTATTATTTCTCTTGTAGAGAGACAACAATGATTAACTTGCTGTTTACTGTATCCCACAAACTAATTCTCCCTCAGATAAGACAAACATGGAAGATGAGTCATTTGCCACACAGATCAATGTGGACAAGTTGTGGTGGGGCACAGGGGAAAGGGGAAGGGAGAAGATCTCAGCTGTTCAGTACAAAATGTACCACACACAGGCCCTGACCCTCTCAAATCCACGCTGCTGTTCTGAGTAGTGGAACAGCAAAATAAACAAAGAGATGTTAAATTGGTTCAGTACTCCTAAAGGGTAAGGGCAGAGCAGGTGGTTATGTACTCTTATTTACCACCCCTCTTGTCATTATTACATGTGAAATCATTTTCAATCAGTTCACCTGAATCTACACACTGGTCTTCATGGCATTCTGTTTTTCAATAAAAGTAGTTATTGTATTTATTTCTGGTGATTATTCATATGGAGTCTGACTCAGAGATTTCAAATAATCAGGGGTCAAGCAACAGAAGAGCAGGCGAAGGAGTGAGATGGGATGAGCGAGTTGAATTTGGATGCATTAATAAATCCTGCTCTAATAACCAGCCTGAAGTGTGGTGTTTCAGACCAAACATCAAAACCTGTTAAACATTTTGTCCGTCTTACCTGAAATGAGCCCAGGCCCAGCTCGATATAAAGCCGAGCCTCCAGACCAGTGCTCTCTGGGAAAAATGCAAATACAATGTAGTGCACCCCAAAGAGGGGGATCAAAAGTAACGTGGATTTTGCAAGTCGCCTGGAAAAGCAGGAATTAAAGAACAATGCACTGTTAGAAACAGGGAGTGAGTGACAGCAATTACGTGTTGGAAGGTTTTTAAATTCAATTCCAAATGGAAGCAACGGTGTGCAGAGAAATTACGGACCGGTCCTGTGACTGCACTGATGGGATCTCCAGTGACTGTGAAGGGGTTTGTGAACAACCAGGACCAGGTTTGTGATGCATTTACTGTGGGCCAGAATGTTGTGAGCCCCTCCCAGGTGTGTCACCTCTGGATTTGGCCAGCAGCCCCAGAAAGTCTTAAAATATTAGCAAGACGGCGCTATCGGAGGTGTTTGAAAAGCAAAAATGTTTTGATTAAGATGAAAATAATGAACCATACAGAACAAAAAAAAAAAAAAAAAGAAGCTGTGCCAGGTGCAAGGAGGACCTTTGCACCTGCTACAACACCCCAAAAATGCTCAGAAAGTCTTTGTGCACTCTTTGAAGTATGTAAAAAGTAATGTGGGATTCTTGACATGCAGCCCAATAGAAATAGTAACAGGGTTTTGAGGTACAGCTTCAAAGATCCAACGAGGTGTCTTTGTGCTGGAACACGGCCAAATAAGGTGTAGAACTCTCTGGTTTTTACCTTGTAAGTGAAACAAAGAATGAAACCCAAATCCTTTCCTAGAATGGAAACCCCTGCTGCTGTTGTGGTGCAGACTCCACCGAGTGAAGCGCACGCCTGCAGGTTTGGTTACAGATTGTGTCCTGTTACTGCAAAGCATTTAAAGGAAATTATCTGCATCTTTCTCTGTGTGGTCGTTTGTGTGGACAGGACTGGGAGTGAGATGGATTTGTCACCTGACATTTAGGGTTTACACTATCAAGCTTTTGAAGTTTCATACTTTATATTTTGCCTTGCTCTTTGTCCCCAACACATCCATCCCACACTTCTTCCCCTGAAGAAAAGCAAGATGTGATATTTGGGGTGAAAAAGAAAGTTCATGTTGTCATTTCTTCTCTTTCTATTAGAAGAGGAGTAGAACATTCTGTTCTCCCACCCATAAAAAATTTCTTACAGCAGTTAGAAGAGGTCAACCCTAAGAGACCCAGAAACACTTACACAAAGTGGCTTGAATGGCTCCCTCCTCCCTCTTGGGATTTCAATTTATGGACTAGAATCCTGATCACATTAATGAATATAATAAAGTTAATCTGCAAAGACAAGACAAAATCTAAAAATTTACTACAAACCAGGACGTGCCTTCAGTTGATACAAATAACTAAAAATCCCCACTTTTAGGAATGGCACTGCTCTAAACCAATGCTCATCTGTTCTCAGCTCAGATCAATAGCTTTAGAAACAATAATTATCTTTCCCACCAAGATATAGCTCAGATCAATAGCTTTAGAAGCAATAATTATCTTTCCCACCAAGATATAGCTGTACATAAAATATGATGAAAGTTATGTTGAATCATGGTAGACCTACACATCTCAATATAATTTTATGTCTGATATTAATGCCTTGTACTTCTGGTCAGAACTCTAAATTTAGATTTTAAATTTAGATTTTAAATGGTCTAAAAAAGTTCCCTCTGTTCTTATCATTGTTTATGACAGGGATTATACCAGATACAGACCTAAAAACCAATTGCTCCCTCCCTAAATTCAGGTGGTATAAATTCATGGATAAGAGAGATTTTTTTGGTCTTAAGTTACAATCATAAGAACTCAGTTTAAAAGCACACTAGATAAAATTATCTATATGTGGAAACCCGAGGGAAAAATGAAAAACCTTACTAATACAGTCAGCAGAATGGGGCCTTTGATGATCCATAACACCACTCCATTTTCATCATCATCCCAGCATCTGAAACAACAAACAAAACCAGGTTTTTTATCTGTCCCATGGGAGCTTCCCATCACACACAAAAGCACTTCTGCCACAGGAAAGAAAAGTGGAGGACACTAAGTTTTAAATCACTGTCTAAGTGTCCCTGGTTTCTGTGTAAAGAAAATTTAAATTCTAACCTAAAGAAAATTTAATCAGCAAGATTGAAGAACCAAACGAAGTAAAAAAAAAAGCCAAAAACAAAAACAAACACATTTGTTTTTTCAGGCTTCTTTCCTGCTCTTCTTACTGCTCTCAACTCAACTTCTTATTCAACTCTCCTGAGTTCTGAGCAGGTGGGTATAAAATGATAGATTTTCCAGTTGATGTGAAATGATCTGAAAGGCTTCAGGATAGCTTACAGTAAACAATCCTTCTGTCTGGAGCTCATGTTAAAAGATACAGAAAAAAATGAAATAATTGAATGGAAACAAAAGAAGAAACTTCTTAAGACAAGGTTGGTTATTTGAGAAGTTCTTATTTGAAGAGATTAGGGTTAGTTCTTTAGGGTTGACTTTATATAGAAGCAGCAACATTCTCGAAATTCAGTTATTTCAAGCACTAGGCACTAGAGAACTTAAATGAAATTTCAATAGTTAATATGATATTTCCAGGTTTTATTACCCCATGTATGAACACAAAAATCACAAGACAAAATATTTTCTTACTTACTTATGTACAAGCCATAAAAATTAGAGGCACAATTTTGAATCATGAGAGTTTTTTCCTTCACCTTTTTCTGTGCACATCTTTTTTCCCCCTCAGAAAAACAGAACAGCATAAAAAATGGGATCTCCTTGTGTTCCTTATCCCAGCCCTGACTTACCCAGTGTTCTGTTGATGGATTCGTGTGAGGACCCAAGCAAACATCACAGCAGTGGGAGCTCCTGGGCAAATCAACAGGAACACAATAACTTTGTGTTTGAATATCATGTCCCATGGAATCTTCATTCCAATAGGTTCACAGTGCACCAGGTTGGATTAAAGGTCAAATTATGGGCCAGACAATTTTCAGTAACTTTATGAAATAATTTAATTTGCGGTTCAGGGAAAGGACAAAAGAAATTAATAAAAGGGCAGGAGAATGAAATCATCAAGGAGAACAGGGGTGGTGTGAAACTACATTTTCAGAAATACCTGCTAAGGATTATTGGAAGGTTTGGATAGGAATTATAAGCACTTGTAAAGCTGGAGCAATCATTTATTTAGCTGGGGCTCTTTTATTTTGTGGATTGTGGCCAACAAACACCCTTTGTACAGCAGCTGGAAGAGTTCATATTTTTGTCCTAAAGACTGTACTGATCACCCCAGATCAATCAGTTGATAAGAATTCCATGAAAATTTAACTGAATCCAGCATCCAGTGATTTCTAGCCTCACTTTATCACTGCTTATCCTTCTATCCTTCTACATTTTTGACAGGGGTTTTTTAAGGCCTATAAAGCAGAAATTGCTTTTTCTCTCATCCTGTGAAATTGAATTTCCAAAGACTAAGTGACTCTCAAAGCTGCCACAAAAGGGACTCTAATGTGAAGCAGGTGATGTTTTCACTGATTATTCTATAGAAATACAGGTGACCTCTTCCTAAGTATCATTTGAGATCTGTGGGAAGGGCCCAGAATTTGTTCTTCCAAATTTTAGCCCTTTGCTCAAGTCCTTTAAACTGGGACCTTGTTAAGTTCAAGTTCTTTTTTTAATTAATGAAAAGAAATATTTCCCTTCATATCACCTAAGATGTGAATTACCCCTGAGGTATCTCTCACCTTCCATTGATTGCAGAAGGAGATGAGGATTACCACATTATTAATTGAGTTGTTTGCTTTCTTATCTAAAGTTGGCCATGATTAATCAAGGGATGAGAGTCTACTTTCAGACAATTGTATCTGGAACAGCTCCAAAAAAAAAATTTAATTACATTAAATACAGTCTAAAAATCTGAAGGTGAAGGATAAATTCATATTTATTCAGGACAATTTGGATTTCACTTCTAAGTCAAAAAATATCATTGGACCTATTCAGTTTGGGTGCTTGTATTTTAGAGTGGCCAAGGTGAGACCTGGCAATATCTGAGGGTCACAATAAACAATTCTGAACAGTGAAAGAAATCTTATTTTGCATTCCTGTTCTGAATATCAGAGAAGCCTTCAATTGTTGTATAACCTCAAAAGATTCCCTGAAGTCAGGAGATCTCTGAAAATAAAAGAAAAATAGAATTGTTTCATACCTAGGCCTAGACTCACATGATTTAAGATTAATCTGTTGAATTCTGCTTGCTAAAAACAAAAGGCAACTTGGTCACCCAAGCTTCTTTAGTCAGTGGAGGAATTGAACATATTTCTAGGATATTGTCCAGCCATATCACTCATCCTTTTGAGCCAGGATTATTCACCACCAAGGTGCAAATAACTGAGATATAAAAGGCAACACAGTGATGTGGCTTTGATGGAGCAGCAATGGATGAACAGGCAGCTTCCCTCAGAAAATGTCACCTTCAACAGGCTCCTTTTACCTCCAAACACAGCTTTTATCCACTTCTGCCAGCAACCAGAGACAATGAACGGCACGAAGAGGAAGGGAGTACTAACCCCAGCCAGTAAATATGAACCACCACACAAACTTCTTGTTGGAAACAAAGGTCAGCAGCAGCAGGGTTTGCAGGTAGATCCCTTCAATGAGAAGCCAGAAGAAATTGGCTAAAATACTGAATTGGAAGAAGGCCACAGCAGCCTTACAAGCAACCTGGAAATGCAGAGAAAGAAAAACCTTTTAGGTCTACTCTCTTTATGGCTGGTTTCTGTAGAAATGCAGGCAAAATTCACTGTTGCCACACAAGACTGAAGAAATAACAAAATTTCTGCAGGGTTTTGGGGTTTTGTTATTTAAATTGACTTAATTTTAGATTTTTGAAAGAGTAATTTTTTTTTCTCACCGATTAAGTTCTTTATGGTAGAAATTGTTAGAGCTTCACTAGAGTCAACAGACCTAAATATCAAAGCTGAGTGCAGCCTTAGCTCTTGGTCTTTGGGTTTATATAAAGATTTCAGATTTTGTTTAAAGATTTCAGTTCCAGCAATAGAAGAAATAGGATGAAAACATCTCCCTGTTGCCTTCAGGTGAAGAATTAAATGTTCAGCCAGGGGTGAGAGAGAGGGGAGGTTCAGTACCGTTGACATGAGGCAGTGGTCCATAGTTTCATCTGCAAACAGAACAGCATCTTTGGTGAAAACAGCAACTGCTCTCAAGATAAAGGAGACAAACAGGTGCATGTGGATGTAATTCCGTGTGCAGTGAAATTTTCTGGCATGGAAAGAGAGAATAAAAATTGTTCTCTGAGAGAAGTTCCTCATGGAAAGTCAAACAGGAACACAGGAGACTGCAGACACCTTGCAAAGCAATAAATGATCTGTCACTATTTAAGAGGCAGAGAGGCAGGAGGGAGCAGAGAAGTTGTTACCTTTCTCAGCTACTAAAAATTCCAGGATTGTTGTCCTTGGATCACCACACATTTAAAGGAGATGCCAGAAGCAGAGAGTAACTGTGGGTTTCTTGGGCTGGATTATGACAACATCTCTTAATTATTTTTAATAACTTTTTTGTTGAACAAGCTTGCATGAGGCTTTTCGGCCTCGTCCGGGCCAAAGAAAGGATTGAATTAAAAATAATAAACTGCATTAATCTAGTGAGGAGCAGCTGGGGAGCTGGGAAAGGGGCTCAGCTTGAAGAAAAGGAGGCTCAGGGAGGACCTTGTGGCTCTGCACAACTCCCTGGCAGGAGGGGACAGCCAGATAGAGCTGGGCTCTCCCCCCGAGTTACAAGGACAGGACAAAAGGGAAAGGCCCCAAATTGTGCCAGAGGAGGTTTACACTGGATATCAGGGAACATTTCTTTATGGAAAGGGTTGTTGAGCACTGGCCCAAGGAAGTGCTGAGTCCCCATCTCTGTGGGTGTTTAAAACGCACGTAGCCGTGGTGCCTGGGCACGTGGGTTAGTGATGGCCTTGGCAGTGCTGGATTAACACTTGGACTTGATCTTAAACGTCTTTCCCAGCCCAGTATTTCTATGGTTCCCTTTCCCCAGACTGCCCTGTGCACATTTTACCTGGACCTGAAGGAATCTCCCTCGAGGTTTGGACACATCAGCCTTGTGCTCCTGGGCCCCTCTGTAAGGGCCATGACCTTTGAGGCTGCCAACCCACTCCAGTTAGGGAGCTGCTCTGTGCTCTGCCTCAACCAACCCCCAGATCCACTTCCTAATGACCAGCATCATCAAATAGGCATCTAAATTTAATTAAATCTCTTTTTATAGCTCTCAGTTATGGAGGCAACGGCTTTTCACAGAGGGAATGGGCAATTTAGGAAACTCCGGATTCAGGGCATGGGATACTGTTTCTGCAGAGTCTGTCCTGCCATGCACGGTAGGAATGATCAAAAAATGTTAAAAATTATCTAAAGTTAGGGCCTTTTCACTGTATGGGGTCAGTAAGGAGATTAAGAGGGACTGCCCAGCTTGGTTGTTTTAACATCAGCAGGGAAACACCACAGCACAAGTAGAGAAGGACCCATCAGCTTCAAAGGTATTGCGCCATAGAATGATTAGAAAACACCCATTAAAAAATCCCACAAAACGGAACCACAGAGGATCTGAGAGAAATTGTCTTATTGTGCTGAGAAAAAGCCCATTTATATTTACCTGAAGGCAGCAAAGACAATCAGAGCCGTAATGAGCGAAGTCACGGACGCTGCGTAGCCAGCGGTGTAGACACGCCAAAATGCAGAATAATAGGATTTCTGTGGGAAAAAGAGACCCAGCCCAATGCAGGGGGTTGTGCTGGATGCACCCTGGGGTGCTCATTCCACTGGGACACATTTCCCTCACTGGTCAGCCCCACAAGCTCTGTGCTGTTTTTCATGCTCGAGATCTGCTTCAGGATTTTCCCTCCACCACTCACAAAAGTTTTCCTTTGCTTCCTACTTAACCCTACACAGCAGAGAAACTTCACAGCCCACAGGTTCTTCTGACCCCTCTGAGCATGTTCAACAGGAGAATATTAACTTCGATATGTAACCACCCTGTCTCATGCCAGTACATAAAAACTCTGGAGCACTGAAACATTCTGGTGGGAGATTTGTGAATCTGTGACTTTAGGCCTGGGCCTGATTCAATAAATATTGATTTTCATAAACAGCTATGGCTGAAAGAGAAATAAAACTCTCAGTTTGCGGGTGAGGAAGCTGAAACACTGATAAAGAGTTACATCATGGTGTGGAGCTAAGTTAAAGCCAAGAAAATCACCTCAGAGTCCTTAATTCTCTGGACAAGGAGTTAATTCCTTATTGTGTATTGTAGCACTGTAAATTCTGTATAATTCACTTGTCTTTAATTGACCTATAGCCTAAGAAATCCTAATCCTATATCCTAAGAAATCCTAATCCTATGTCCTAGAGAAAAATAAAGCTTGTTTACTTTGCTTCAACTATGCAAATTTTATTCTGATTCACTACAAAATCACCTAATTATTTTAAATCCCCAGAAACTAAATTCTCTGAACTCAGGCAAATTTCCTCCTTATAAACCCAGTGGACAATTTGTTCTCTAATTGATCCCAAATCTGTTTATCCAAAAGGCTGCAATTCTCGGGTGAGGCAACAAATTAGCAATTTTAAATAGATCCATAAAGAGATCTTGTAACCCTGACACGATAGGAACCATCCTGGTGTTCCTGAAATAGTCCTGATCTTTTATACAGTATTTTCAAAACACAAGTGAAAATTAGAAAAGAGCTTATTTAATTGAATAATGAAGTGTTTCAATTGATTTTATCTGGTTTTGTAGGATGGATTAAGAAACAACACTAAATACAAAAGACATCACAAGTGCTAACTGTAGGTACAAAATACAAAGTGGTTCTCCTAGGACACAACTGGGGTTTTTACTCACTTCCCTGTGTGTGCAGTGCAGCAGAGATTGCTGATCTTTGCTTCATCTTGTAGTCAAACCTTGTGGCTTTGACTGGAACAACAAAGTAAACACAGCCAGAGCACAGACAGCAGCTCTGTGCAGAAATCTGCTGTCCTGTGGAAATATAAATATAGCTCCTTGCTTGATTTTAGCCTAGACCAGCCAGAAATTATGCCTGGTTTAGCATAATCCAGGGACTGCTTGGAGAAAGCCACCTGGAGAGTGAGTTTTGTCCTGTGGGAGACCCCTGTGGGGGCTGGAGAACTGTGCTCCAGAATACACCTCCTTTTATTAATCTCACATCCTTTCTAAACTGTTCAGACAATTTCCAGCATCTTTCAGGAAGGCTTTTAAGCAGTTATTTAAGTTTTCTAAGCATTTATTTAAGCTCTTAAAGCATTTATCTTTCCACAAAGTGCAAAGTACAAGTATTCTTATTTATAGAAGATCATTGAGCTCCAAATATGACCTGCAGTACAATAAGGAGGAATGTGGAAGTTTAAATCATATCAAAACGTGGATGTGAAAGAAATTCTGAAGCTTAATTGAGCACAAATGATGATTTTCAGATAGGAAAAATATTCCCTTCCTGCTGCACTGAATTCCTGAGATAAAATGTGGAAATACTCAGTGGCATCCAAGAATTCCCTCCTAAGGATGTGTGTTGATCACCAGGCTATAAAGTTAAGACATATTTTTTTCTATGACTCGAAGAAAATCTGGAAAACAATACAAATAGGAGGAATCCAAAGGAATTTTCCCTGAAAAAATCCCTGAGGACTGGTGGGTAGGGCTCTCCTGGGAGATGTGTGCATGGTGAGGATTTACATCACCTCTGTCAGAGAACCAAAGCCTTTGTTAGTTTGGACAGGTGAACTGAGCATGAGTTTAACACCAAGAGGAGACTTTTGGATGAAGAGGAAAGTGCTGGCTGCTGCTCACTTCCTTTATGTTAAGCCTGATTTGTTAAACAAGTCCTGAACATACCTAAAAGTTTTGAGTTTAGCACTGAAAATGGGTAATTATTGAGTCCTGACAGGACTCAGACGTGTGGAGCATCCAGCTGCTCAGGAGAGGATGCTCTGGAGACGTTGAGAAGCAGGAAATCAAAGCCCCACCTGATCCTCAGGTCCTTTACTGGAACCTTCATCAAACCCACAGGCAATGGTGTATGGTGGGAATGGCTCTGACCAATATTCCTCCTGTGTACAGTTCCTCTGAAGGAAACCTGCAACGGGAAAACACAGCAGAAAATTAATTAGGGCTGCTGGTGCTGCTCTTCTTCGAGTTTTGATGAGTAGCAACAACTTCTTATTACCCCTTTGGTTCCTAAGTCAGGGACTTGCAGGTTTAGTCATGTTCAGGGAGATTAGCTATAAGAATGACAATATTCTATATCTCTATCCTTTAAAAACTCGAGGGACAAGTTCCCAGTCATTTCAAGATGCAGTGGGAGTTGTGCATTTCATATGGGAAATCAACTCTGCAATTTCATTCCTTCCACAGAGGAAATCAAATTGTACATTTACAACATATTTGGGGATTTTGGGCAAAGCCCTGAGCTGTCTTTTCCAGACTGGAAGCTCCATATGAGCTTTGATCTTGGTCCTGCTCTGACTGGAGGATTGGACTGGATGACCTCAGGAGGTTCTTTTTAATAATTAATGTACAGTTTTATAAATCAGTGCTTCTATGACATATTCCTTTATAAATTTAGCAGCATGGTGCACTTGTCCATCGTATTTACATCACCAAAGGGATTAAACAATTCAGTAGAGCACAACACAAAACATAAGAGTGTCAATAATGACCCCAAGCTGAGATTTGTATCTGGATAATTACTGAATGCTGACTGACATAAGAGCATTGTAAATCAGGAAAATACGAAGGAATCCTCAACCACTGGAATTCATAGAAAAGAAAAGAGAAAAGAAGAAAAGGAGAAAAGGAGAGAAGAGAAGAGAAGAGAAGAGAAGAGAAGAGAAGAGAAGAGAAGAGAAGAGAAGAGAAGAGAAGAGAAGAGAAGAGAAGAAGGGATAAGAAGAATAGGAAAAAAATCTTGCCGTGGGTACTGGTGAATTCTTCAAAAAATCGTGGGCAGGGAATTTTAACCACTTCCCCAAAAGTGGCTCTGGGCCAGCAGGTTAAGCCATCCCAATCTCTGGCACATCCTGTAAAAAATAAGTGCCTCTAAATAAAGAAAATCACAGAGAGAACATCACACATTTGATCTTCCATAATGAGATTGTCTGTGGCTTTCCCACTCATTCTCATGCAAGAAGAGCCACAGCAGGACGTGCAGCTCTGCAGGTAAAGGAGTGTTTTCCTTTTCTCCTTGAATGCATCCTTGCTCACACTTGGTATTCCAGCTGGACCTTCCCCCTCCTTATCTCATGAGAGAATGTACCTGGAATTCAAGCAGACACAATCCCAAAGTCAAATCCGTTGGAGCTCTTTTCTGTTGTCAAAACAAAAGCCACCGAAATAAAAGCATTGAATAATGATTAGCACTTGAGGGTTCTCATTACTCCTTTCTCATCACTTGAGATTCCTCATTACAGAGTCTAACTGAAATAAATCAGACTTAAAACTCAGCCTTAACCTCTTCATTTCATGTTTAAAAACCTACCAATTTCACCTGGCTTAAAGGAAATTTGGGCTGAAGTAGCAGTCTTAGGCAATCAATGGCATTTTTGTGATGGATTTCCAAAGGGATTGAATTCATCCCAAACCAGGAGAACATCTCAGCATTACAAGAAATGACCATCACTGGGAGTGGGTCTGGCTGGCTGGAATCCACGAGGTTCCCTAAATCAGAGGCTGCTGGCTGATGACACAGGGTGTGCTCTGAGTGCCCTGGGAAGGGTTTGCAGAGGTTTCAGTGAGTCACAGCTTTGTCACAGCTTTGTCACAGCTTTGTCACAGCTGCATCACACTGAGACTCCAAGCTGTTGGCAAGTGGGCGTGGGGGCAGCACAGAAAAATTGCCAGCATGTAAATGTGCCTGAAACAATTAAAAAAAAGCATCATGCTCTAACCAAATCTCTAGGTAGCCATAAGGGGGATGTAAAGCAGGGGGTTGGGTAGGGAGGTGTTATTTTCTTCCATGACTCTTTTCTGCTGCCTCTGCAATGGATGACAAGGCAAATCTAAAGTTGTCGAGTTGAAATGTGGAAGCAACACTTGCCTGGAGCTGAGCAGAGTTGCTCTCTGGCTTTCAAAAGGATAGTCCTGAGAATCTCCCACAGCATTATCCTCACATCGCCCTCGGGAGGATGAAATTCCTGGTATACCCGATTTTCCAGGGCAAATAGAGGCCTTCACTCATTAGCTGTAATTTTAATTGCCTCAAACGTGTCAGCTAATCTGAGCCACGTTCCTTTTGTGAACAACAGAAGGAGACAGAGACTTCCAGCTCTGATTCATCCCAAATATTGGTGGCTTCTTCCCGAGGACAGGGTGAATCACACCCTGCAAACACCTGGCTCTCACTGATGCTCACAGTCTGAACTCGGCTGCTAATTGTCAAATTAATGAAACCAGGTTGATGTTTCAGTCCCACTCAGACATGCAGTGGCCCCCACACTGACACTCAGCAGCTGAAGTGGCCCTTCTTAATAAGGCTTGGCAGATTTGAGGAGCTGGGTCTAAAAATCTATTTTATTTGGCAATGTGGAGTTAAAAATTATATTTGTGTGACTTATGTAGGAGCAGAACCTGTATGTCTTAAGTCTTAGAAATTATTTCTTTCCAGTGACTCCTACAGTTTATATCAAAGGAACTGTTGAGGCTGAAAGGGAATTTTTCATGGCAAGGTTTTCAAGAGACTGGTGGTGTCCAGGTCATAAAGACAACTGCAGTAGGAGTTGTAGCTACAAATGTTGACACCATAGATATTTAAGTCTTGTTCAGTTATCCAGGAATTTTTAGACAGTGAAGGAATAAAAAAAAAAGTTGAGTTAGGACTTGATTCATTTGACCTATTTTACACATCTGCTCCAAAATTAGAGGAATTTCACCCTGGGTTCTGCTGCTGGCATTCATTGGACACTGCTCTGTACGAGAACAATGTGGAACTACTTTAGATTAAAAACTCTGCCAGACAAACTGATTCCAGCAGAGATTCCCTGTGACTGCTCAGGTTTAACTCTACAAACTGTGATCCCTCTGTTGGTCTCACTAGTTCCTGAAAACTGAAACACAATAATGGACTTTTCCCTATCTCAGTGTAGCTTTATCCTCCGGATAAAATATTTGGGATAAATTGTTTTTCCAGCTCTAATATTTAATTTCAAACTATATTGAGAAAGGCTGTAAATACCAGAACAGACTTTCATTAAAGTCTTTCCTTATCCAGAGAGTAAAAGGTGGAAAGGGGAGCTTTGAGAAGCTCAGAGTGGACAAATTTGAAGATTTTTAAAAGTTTAACAGAACTCTTGGGGATTTTTTATTTCTTTTGCTACAAACAGGATTCTAAACCCATGTAATTATTTTTGTGCTGAAGAGGAAGATGCCTGGAATGACATCCTGTAACACAAGTCACAAATAATTTTTTTAAATACCTAATTTATACCAGAATTTTTTGAGGTGGGTTACTGTGTCTTCTAAGTGCAAAAGGTGTCCAAGAGGTATTTTGGACTTTCTTCAAGTGTCTGTGTTAAATAGCACCAAAATAAAATAGGAAACTAGCTGGGGAATATGAAACAAGGGAGTGATTGGAAATTCTGCAGAATAATATGAAAGACAAAGGAAATATTTTGGGGTTAGACTCTGATTTTCACCAGGCTGCTAAAGGCAGACTTCCAAGTGGTTCCAATAATTCTACCCTGACCAAATGCATGAAATATCTTTGTCTCATAACTCCTCTGCAGAAAACAAACATCTTAAAATTCAGGGAACTGAAAAATCTCACTGGGGTGAATTCAAATTTTTCTAAGCAAAGCTGACCAGAATAAAATACGACTGAATTTTTGAACGAGTCTGAACATTTTGAAATTCCAGCTTGAGTTATTTCTAAGCATGTTTGCACGATGCCAAAACCCCAGGAGGGAACACCTTACACAGCATTCTAAATATATTTTACAGTTCTGTTATGTGTTCATTTTAGTTTTTGAAATTTATATCTGAGCACGTGACAGACTTCTGAACACCACCACAATAAATGTGAACAAGCAAACAAATAACGACCAAAATTGTAAAAAAAAAAAGTAATATTTAGAAGAACTTGGGGTTTCCTTTACCTTTTTTTCCCCCCCAAAGAATATTTTCACCAGATTGGAATGATTCCCAACATGATACAACTTCAGTAGCGTTTTCAGTACCTGCTGTGGGAGTTTCTTTGGAGTCTTGGATGTAAATGGAGAACACATCAAACACTTCAGTAATGTGAGACATTCCAAAGCAGGGAATGCCCATCAGGACCCTCACCTTTAAGATCAGGTGAGGCAGATTCGTTGTGCTCGGAGCAGAGAGCCTCCTCTTTGACCACCTGCTGGAATATTTTGCATTCTGGATGGATTCCCATGACCTTGGCAAGAGAAAGACAAAAAAACCCAGAAAACAAAACCCAAAAACACTCCAAGAACTTCTGTGATTATCAGAATGAGAAAAGCCAGTTTGTACCTTGTGGTTTGTACTTTGAAAACTCCAGCTGAATTTGGGAGGGGTTTTTTTTGCAAATAGGACATATAAATGGCAGGAGGAGTCTGTGATCCCAAATAATTATTAATTTGTGTACATTTCTGGGTGTACATTCCATATGGATTCTTCACTGTGATACAATAATCAGCTTACACAGCACCTCTTCTCCAGTCTGGACATTTTTATCCCCTGTCCTTTGCAGTTATGTTTTCCACAAAACTTAATTGATGTTCACAGGTTTTGGATTTTCACATATTTACCAGCTGGTCAAAATGGGATGAATCCACTAGCTGTGGGATTATTCACATCAAGGTCTCCAAACTTAAATACACGCTGACCACAGAAATATTTCTTCTCCAGAAACCAACTAAAATTAAACAGATTTATTTAAAGAATGATAGTCTTGGCCATAATTTAATCTGGATCATTGAAAAATTCTGTGCATGTGTTATCTGAGGATGTTGCACACACCTTAGACCAAGGAGCTGCTTCCATTTTAACAGATGAAGAAATGAGAAAAAATTAATGACTTGACTAGGAATCTTAAGGATTTTTTTTTAATCTCACAGATAAAGGTACATTTAAACAGTTAAAAGGATTTCTAGACAGCAGTTGTGGAATAGGGTCTAAATTTATCCTCTTAGCTACAGATATTTTGTCCCATTTATTGCCAGGTATTTTGCTTGGCCTCCATCTCCCACTGCAGAAAGTTTCATGTGCCCTGTAGTCCTGTATCATAACTCCTGTGGTTGTGAGGAGGCTCTCAATAACCCACACAACCCCAAAAGGCTTCCTGTGCAAAGGCAAATAAATTCTGAGGAAGAAACTACGTGTCAGTGTCTGCACTGGCTTCGTTATCTCAGCTTCTTTTGCAGCCTTTGGGAATTCCAAGGATGTCTCAGTCCCCCAGAAATGGTTGGTGCTGTTTGGGATGTTCAGAGGGATCCCAGCCCTCTTGTGTGGACTCTGCTTTAATTTTGTCAGCCCCATGTAGAAGTTTCAAGTGCATTATTTGATGTCCCAAATGCATTATTTGGTGTCCCAAATGCATTATTTGATGTCTCAAATGCTTCTGCACACCCACCTGTAGGGAACTGAATTAAACTGAGTAGAAAAAGCCACTGGACTGTATTCAGAGAACTGGATACTGAACCAAAGCCTCTTTTGGGATATTGGGATCTTCACGACATAGGGAGCATTATATGGAATAGAAATGCTCTTTTTTTGTTTTGTTGCTTGCTTCTTTCTAACTTATGCTATTCAAGACAAAGCCAAGGGCTCAGCTGGCAGGGATTTTAATGGAAAATGATGGACTGAAGACTTTCCAACACGTTTTTGAGGAAGACTGCAGGCTGTTTTAACCTCTAATGACTTTCAAAAATCAGTGCAGATGTAAACATCACTACTACATTGCCTTTTCAATCTCAGAAAACTGACATATTTGCCTTCAAAATGTTTTCAGTGAGCAGAGCAACCAGGATTTCTTTTAGCTTCCACAGAAAGGTTACTGGGAGTTATGCAGACTATTCCATCTTAGCAATAATATCTGCTGAGGGGCAAAAATTAGAGCACAAATTTATCTTTAAAAACCTTTAAAAACTCTGCCTACATTTGGGTTTTAAAGTGGCATAGACACACTTGTCTTAATTATGAGGCCCCGGAGATGGTTCATCCATGCTAATATTAGAACAGAAAGAGGATTAAGGGCACTGTTTGAAAAGAAAGTTAAGACATGGTGCTTTTTCATGCATTATAATACTCCAATGGGTAATTCAAAATATATTTTATAAATCAGCATGAGTGACTCTTAAAATAGAACTTCTTGCTCTTCAACCATAGTAACTCAATTCTGAAATGAAATTTTTCAGGTAATAATGGGATCCCTGCTCATCACTTTACATTTAAACAGACATTTCACTTTGCAGTTTGCCCACATAGCAAATGAATTCTCTGAGTAGAAGTAACAAAATAAATCCATAAGTCTCTCACTGTTTCAGTCCATTAAGGTGGATTCAGCTGGACAGGGAAAAAGCCATTCCTCTACTTTCTGGAATTCCTGGATTCTGTTACAGTGTTAATTTTGTATTTGGAATATCCTTAGGCTTAGTATTTAAAACTAATTTTTAACTAGTTAAAACTAGTTTTAACTTAGGTTCGTGTTTTAAACTCATGGCAGTTGAGATGATGCTCTACCATATACACTGAGTCCTCTGCTAAAAGCTTATGCTAAAAGGCATTACCCAAAATGCAAACAAACCTCAACATTTGAAATGTCTTAGGAAAAAAACCACTGAGGAGAGGTGGGTTAAATTAACTCCCACCTCATGCCAGAAGTGCTGGGAATGGTAGAAACACACAGAATTAGTTTTAAAAAAATTCAGAGGAGGAAGAGTTATCTTTTCTCCAAAAGCCAGTCTGAGAGACACATGCAGGTGGAATGAGGGACATTGGGTGAGTGTGCCAGACTCAAGGCAGGCTTCATCTCCTGCCTTCTCTCCTCTGGCAAATCCACACCTGCTGACCCAGAGCCTCAATCACCATCATTCATCAGAATTGTCAGAAAAACTGAGGGGTTCTTCATTTCACAGTGGCTGGGGAAGCTCATACCCCACTCCTGGGGACATGGTGCTGCCTTGGTTTAACAAGTGACAGAGGAATTGCTAAAATGGGGCCCCCTAGTCTTGCCTCTTTCCCCTGAAATGGTGATAAATCACCAGAAAACATGATTTGATAGTTTCTTTTGGAAATCCTGATCAACTGGTAGTGAGTGATACCCAGAGGGTGGGGAGGTGCTGGCACTGATTGCCCAGAGAAGCTCTGGCTGCCCCTGGAACCCTGGAAGTGTCCAAGGCCAGGCTGGACAGGGCTTGGAGGACCCTGGGACAGGGGAAGGTGTCAAGGTTGGAACTGGATGATCTTTAAGGTCCCTTCCAACCCAAGCTGTTCTAGAATTCCTTGATACCCGTGGTGGTCCTGCAGTCAATCCCACTGACACTCACAGCTGGAGCAGCCAACCATTGCCTCAAAGTTTGTTTCCTTCTGAGTTCCTGGATTTGGGATGGGCAGGGCTACAACCACAGGAGCCCAGACTTTTTATCAGAGGCCAGTGCAGAGATTAAATCTCACTAACAATTCAGGGTTTGAAAATCAACATCAAGCCCAATTTCAGATGCAACCCGCAGACTGCGAGCTAAGAAACAAAAAGGAGGCTGCTGTTATTAATTTATAATCATGCAGCCTCACTAAAGTAATGCCACTGTTGGACAGGAAAAATAAAGCAAAAACAGCACATATACAAGAAATCCAGAGCAGTGATGATGCTTCAATTTGTTGGTTTTCCTCAGGCTTTAAGAAAAAGAAAGACATTAAACCATTGCAGAGTTAAAGGAAAGCCTTGTGGGCAGAGCATTACTTGCAATTTGTTGCCTGTGGCTTATTTTCTGTTATTAGTCTCACCATGCCTCGAGTGGAAGGTTTTTTTTGCTCTAATCTGCCTACAAGGGTTGCCCATGGGGCTTTCTAGAAAGCAGCAGCTCTGCATTTCTAGGTGCAGGGACATATTATGGCAATTTGGGAGGCAGCTGCCAAAAAGGTGGATTTGTAGGAAAAGAGTTGCTCCTGCTCACCATAAAAAGGACAATTTAGGAACCAAAGCAGAGCAGAGCTTTCTGAGGCAGACACGTCCAACCCGGCACAGTGTTCCCTGCCACAGCCAGAAGTGCAAGAGGCTGATTTAAAATGTTATTCCTTGGATCAATATTTCCCAGTATCTCAGCAGTAACCTGGCCTGACTCTCACTGGAAATCACAGTGGGGCGCTTTCATTCCAAGATTTCCACATAAAACTGAGAGATTTCAGGAAATGTTGTGGACACTCCTCAAGGTATTGAGCTTTGCATTCCTGAGCATCATAACACAAAGGGTTTTTTTCTCCTGGGTTGAATGTTACTTACCAATTTGAGCCCAAATTCACAGTTTTGACTCCTAGTCCTTACCACAAAAACAATCTTGCCTGGAACACAGTGAACACTAAAAAATTACCTATGACAACCATGAGCGTGCTAAAAACCTGAGACAGTTTAGAGACACAGATGTTGGGCTTGCATTTACTTTTAGACTTCATTTTCTTCACATCTTGTAAGGTTATTGCACCGAAACCTTAACTGGCTTATTCCCTGAGAGTAGTATAACATTGTTTTCTATTTCCTCTCTTCCATGATAGTTTATTTATTTCCCCAAATCTACACAGAAAAATCAAAGTAATGGCACTTGGGGCTTTGATATATTTATGTTGGGCAACAGGAGATTTAGCAAGCACTGGGAGGAGAATTTCCAGCAACATCCTCATGCCACACTTAGTGCAATTTAATTAAAAGCAATCTTTCCTGAGAGTCCATTCAAAAATGGTGCCCCTAAGCTGCTGTGGGGGTAGAAAAACTGTAATTTAGATGTCACACAAAAGACAGATCTTCACTCATTAAGAAGTCCATTAGCACACTTGGGGAAAAGTAGGGACATTTTCTATGCTCTCTGAAAATTAGGGAAGTGCTTCAAAGCTGGGCACTGAATATATTATTCACCTCTGAAAAAGCAATTCCATGGGATCAAAGAGCCAGCAGTACCACTCAGTCTTTTTTGAAAATTAATCAAAGCTCGAAGAATTGGCTGAATTCATTGACAAGATGAGAAGGCTTCAAGAACTTGAAGTCTCTTTCCAGTGATCTGTTTCAGCTTCCAACGCCCTGCAATCCTAAAGCCTCACAAATAGGTTTTGCGTCAAGTACATAAATCATTGACTGAGAATATTCATCACTTTTCCTTCTGCCTCTGTCTCCTCAGCCTGCATTCACCCAGATCCCATCTCAGATAGGCTCTGAAATTAATCCTGGGCTCCCAGCTCCCGCTGTCTGTGCTTCCCCAGTTCTTCTGATATGACTGATGCCTGAATATTTTATTTCTGCCTCACACAGACTGGTCTGCCATTCACGTCACACACGGACTCCCACCTTGGAGGATTAAAGCTCACCTGGTATTTTAGAATACAGAAAAGCAAAGCACAGACAGCTCCCACATCCCCATTTTGGAGTGTGGAATGAAGTGTTCAGTTAGTCCTGAAAGTTGGCCAAAGACATCAGGCAGGAGAATCAGGATATGCTTTGAAATACACACATTTTTTCAGGGAAATGTTGATGGGCAGAAAGGGCTTCTAGGATGGAGGAAGATTCATGGAAAAAAAAAAAAAAAAAGAAAAAGTTGAAGACAGGTTGAATAACAGACAAAGAAAACCTCAGCCTATTCCATAAACTTCCCAGTCTGTTGAATGCATCTCATCTAAACCTTCCATCTGCTTAACTCCTTCCCAAAAAGCCAAATGCTAATTAAAAATCTTTGAGGCTGGGGAGCGCAGGACTCTGAAGCCAATTTTCACACGTGCTTTGGAGGGACCTGGGGCCCACCCCGAGCTCCATGAGCTCGTCTCCATTCCACAGCTACATTCCCAATCACTGCAGTAAAAACCTCCCTGCCCAAGCCCTGGTCTGTAAGTAATTCTGGGATATTTCAAATGCCACGTGTGGAGTGCTGTGTTCTGTCAGAAAACAAGAAACTATAAAAAATAACAATTCCTTAGGCAGTAAAAAAAAAGTCAGCTCAACTCTTCCAAGCTCAGTTGCATCCATTGAGGTTTTCCCACCACCCCCAAGCCATGTTTACCTCTGTGGACTCTGGAAAGCACCAGGTCACCCCAGCAGTGACAGAACTCCAGTCCCCAGCTGGGAATTCAGCTCTCACATAAAGCCCTGCCCTCGGCTTCCAGCTCTGGCTCCATCCTGGTCCCAGAAGCTTCCAACCCCAAAGCTACAGCCTCATTTCCAATCTTCCTCTGCAGTCAGTTAAATCGATTATTTCAGGAGTCTTTTTGGCTGAAAATGACTACCTAGAGGATATTTTCTGTGTTTGTTTTCTCTCTCTAACTCGATTACCTGTGGAAGAAGGGAAGCTGAGACACTGATTGCCTCACAGTCATTTAGAGGAACATCTTTTCAATATTGTTTTCAAGACATTGAAGCAATGCTTGAATGCTCCTCTGTGGGTTGGACTGTATTTATGTGACTGTGTTTAACTGCATGACCTTATAGAGAACAGCACTTGCTGTACATATTTATCCATGTATGTCCTTATAGTTATTCACTCACAGGTATTCTTTATGAGACAACACAGACATATTCATTTGTTTTGTTTATGAATGCTGTGTAACTAATATTACCTTGAGAAAAATTAATTTATCAGCGCTCTGCTAAATTGGGTAGAGCATTTAATTATTACTAATGCTTGAAGAATAACAGAACACTAATAACTGGGGATAACAGAACACTAATAACTGGGGATCCCCATTTTCTGCTATTGCAAGTATTCCTGTAAATTAAAGAGAAATTTCTCCTTTTTTGTGTCTTCTTTTTGCCTGCAGGTGAGATTCATGTCATCATATCCCAAAGTTCTGAAACCTGGAAGTCAAAGTCCTACAGCAAGTTCATTTAACTGATCTGTATTCTTGGAGTGTTTCCATGTCTTCCCAGTAATACTGAAGGAGGCTCAATGAGTAGCTTTAGACCAGATTCCTAATTTTAGATAGTTAATTCTAGATGATTAATCTAAATTCCCCCATCAAGCCTCCCTTAATGATCAGTGAAAGCAGACAAGCAGTTCCAGGGAAGGATTCCTCCTGCTTTGCTCAAACACCTGTTTGAGGACAGTGACTGCCTGTACAGGAGCTTGTCTCCCTCCATTAATTCCCTCCAGGCTAAAAAACCACCTAAAACCAGATTATTCCACACATCCAGCTCCCCAGGGAGAGAAATTGAAGGTCTGCAGGCACCAGGCTGGTAGAAGAAGCACAAATTAAACATGGGAATTTACACACCCAGCTTTGTTTAACTGGGATTCAGCATCTTGCCATGGGTTTGGATCCATATGCCCATCAGCACAAGAAATACTTTGCTGAAGGGAATGTACAGCTCAGTGGTGACCCAAATGTGTTTCCATTCTCTCCTCCATCCATTAGATCAGTCTAAAGCCCTTCCCAGAAATGGGAAATGTAGGTGTTTGAAGAGGAAAGCAGTTTAGCACAGCACGAAGGCAGTGAAGGCAGGGTCTTTTCTGCTCCTTGTCCTCTGCTTCCTGAGACTCTCAACTCTTTAAGACAGGACAAGTCATTTTTAGGCATTTCAGCCTCCACTGCTCTCTGTTCCTTGTCACTTACCAGTGAATGGTAATTTTTTTAGTGTCAAGGACTCTATTCAGCAAGGCACAGAATACATCCTACAACATCCCTGTGGAGCTGGCAGGAGGTAACAGGACCCGGTTCCACAGGGGAAGTTTGCAGGATTAGCCACCAGATTTATTTTCATATCTGACTAATGACTAATTTGCAGAACCCATACAGGAATTATTTCTCTGCTCAGACATGATCCTTTGAAATAGGAAAGGTTTCTTTCCTCACTATATCCTGGGGCTCTCAGGCCTTCCCTGGCTCTTTACCCGAACACGCAAAGAGACCTAAATTGAGACACAAACCCCCCTGACATTCAGAGCACTGCCTCTCACCACACGTGGAGCTGATGTCCATATTTTGAGGCCCAAAGCTGCGTAGATCAGGCAGTTTATAGAATCCCTTTAATTCTGGGCACGGCCTGCTGCAATATGCTGCAATATTAAATTGGTGTACGGCAGCCCCCAGATGTGCACGATCCATCACTTCAGATCAGCTCCACTCTGCTGGCAGCTGCAAGAGTGACTTGTGCCTCTATTAGGCGTAAAAAGGCTGCCCCAGATGCCAAAATCGCTTTACCTGCAGCAGTCTGACCCTTTAGGCTGACTGCTTTTGCATGACAGTATTACACATGATAATAGCTACACTGGTGAGGTTTGAATAGCAAGAACCCACAAGCTCTCCCTTGTACATGAGTCTGTGTAAATACAGAGGAAAAGACAAGATCCAGAGGTTGTGCAGGTGTGAAGATTTACATCACATCTCTCACTATTTCGAAATGAAAGGTCAGGATCAGTCTGTAATTTCGGCTCTCACAGTTGTCCACAGAGGACAGCAGGCCCTTGAGAAGCACCCACTCCATCTGGCTTCCTCAGGACAAGGTGGAATGTTTCCTGGGAAGGTGACTCTTTCCCTCCTGACTCCAGCAGGAGCCTGAATCCCAGCCCACGCTGAACATTTCACTGTGAAATGAGTAAAGTTTGAATTAACGAGTCCCTGGCAATCACACCCAGAGGAAGGGTTCCAAACTCTTCCCTGAGGCTGAGGATTGAGGGCAAAGAAGAGAAATTACTGTGCTTGCATTTGCACTAATTTTTGTTAAGCATCCCAGGCAATGCCAGTGGTGGAGATCAGAGAGGGATGGCCATGCCTGGATTGTGTCCCTGTGCTCACCCATCTCCCCTGATGTCCAGGGGGACAGCCTCACCTGCTGCCCTCAGTGCACACAGACATGAGACAGCTCCTGCTCCTGCTTGGTGAGGTCAGAAACCTCCAGCACTGGAAACATCCGTGCCCTCTCAGAGGGGTAAACACCCCCCACCCATCAGGAGGAACTGTTCCTGTCTAGTTATCCTCCTTGTCCTGCTGAGTTGCCTTTCTCAGGACAGCTGGGCCAGCGACCTGTCCCCTTCCGTCCTCTAAAGCCCTGCGACAGCCATTCTGCTCTAGGGATGCTCTTCTGTCCTCTGCAAACTGCACTTCTAATGAATGGAAATGAAAAGACATTTATTTTATATAAATTAACGGCATCCCGAGGTTGGAACATTTTAATGAAAGGAGCTAAGTCAGCACATTAACTCAGGGATTTTTTTTTTTCTTTCCTCCCCTCTAACATCTCCGTCTCATTTTATGATTTTTCTTCTTAACCCTTTCCTCGTTTTCCTCTCTTTCTGCCTGCTCCCTGTCAGGAGAAAAGTTCCCCAGCTTCCGCGGACTTTGCCCCGGCCCGGCTGCAGCGGGGCAGCTGCGGAGCCCTCCAGCTGTGGCCGGGAGCCAGATGTGCGGTCCCCCCGCCCCGGCGGGTCCCCCGCGGGCGCTCACTCACTCACCAGCGGGAGCAGCAGCCAGCGCAAAGTTCGCATCCTCGGCAGCAGCCGCCGGGTCCTGCCGCTGCCGCTGCCTCTGCCTCTTGTGATGCTGCCAAAAGCCGAGGCTCTGCCCGCCCCCACCTGCCCAGGGCCCGCCCCGAGAGCTTCGAACATCGCCGAGACCCCCGGCATCCCCCGCAGGGCGGGAGCAGAGGGACAGGGAGGGGAGCAGAGGGACACGGAGGGGACCAGAGGGACAGGGCGGGGAGCAGAGGGACAGGGACGGGAGCAGAGGGACAGGGACGGGAGCAGAGGGACAGGGACGGGAGCAGAGGGACAGGGACGGGAGCAGAGGGACAGGGACGGGAGCAGAGGGACAGGGACGGGAGCAGAGGGACAGGGACGGGAGCAGAGGGACAGGGACGGGAGCAGAGGGACAGGGACGGGAGCAGAGGGACAGGGACGGGAGCAGAGGGACAGGGACGGGAGCAGAGGGACAGGGACGGGAGCAGAGGGACAGGGACGGGAGCAGAGGGACAGGGACGGGAGCAGAGGGACAGGGACGGGAGCAGAGGGACAGGGACGGGAGCAGAGGGACAGGGACGGGAGCAGAGGGACAGGGACGGGAGCAGAGGGACAGGGACGGGAGCAGAGGGACAGGGACGGGAGCAGAGGGACAGGGACGGGAGCAGAGGGACAGGGACGGGAGCAGAGGGACAGGGACGGGAGCAGAGGGACAGGGACGGGAGCAGAGGGACAGGGAGGGGAGCAGAGGGACAGGGGTGGGAGCAGAGGGACAGGGATTCTCCAGGATCCCCTGGGGATAATGGATTCACCTCCATGCACCTGTCTGGGCTCCCATCTGCAAAGCAGGGGGCTGGGACAGCAGGGAGTGTTTTAGGGTGGTTTTGGAAGCAGGAATTCTCTGTGTAATTCTCTGTGCCATTCTCCGTGTTCACCCTTCCTGCTGACAGGGCCAGGAGTGTGGCTGCTGGTTTTGCAAGGATCTCAAGGGGTCTGACAGTGTGGGATTCCCTTTGGGACCCTCAGAGATGGAGTTTCTGTGTTTTGGCATCCCCCTCCTCCCAGAAGGAAAATTTTGTGCAATGACAGAATTTCCTCCACAGCTTGAACAAGATCTTTGTGGCCCTTGTGTCATAAAGATGTCTTGAGCTCGGGTGTATTTTTTTTGGTGCTCAGAAAGCACCAAGAAAGCTTTTTTAAAGCTTTTCTTGCCTACAGATTAGATTTTTGAGGAAAAAAAAAAAAAGGAAAAAAAAGTCAGGGTTCATAGGACCCAGGCACCAGCTCTGGATTTTGTCCCATTGAATATTGCACAGAGTTATTTTCAGCACCTGGGAGAACCAAAGTGATGAATGTGACAAAAGCAGTTTTCCTTGATAAGACTGAAGTGCTGTTTCATATCCTGTTTATCATTCATTATTTCCCAGTGGTGTTAAGCACACAAGTTCTAGACAGTCAGGGGGGGTTCAGGGCTTGCTTAAGTTACCCCAAAATAAGCATCCAATGCCATTAGGAGGAATATTTCTTTCTGCAGCTTTGTCCATAGGTGTACAGCTCTCCTACAAGCCCTGTGAATGGTTTTCCAGCTCCTCCTAAATATTGCAGATATACAATATATAACATTTGTGACCTAATTCTCATTCAATCTTCTGTTTTCTGTGTCTGTCTTTCATTACTGCAAAATGGCACCTGATCCCTGACCTGCACAGCTTCAAATGTTACACCAAAAATCAGATTTGTGAGAAAATAGAGAGACTAAAAACTTTGGGGGAAAAAAAGTCTGATTTTGACTTTTTCCCCTGTGTGTAATGGAGAAGTTAAAATTGTGGCCACTTTCACCAGTCAGCAAGGTGGTTCCTGTCACACTGGAATAATTTTTAGGATCCCACTACAATGTATGGTGCCAGGCAGTTCCTATTTTTAATGCAAAGAGAAATGCAAAGTGCAGACCTATCAAACACCCCCAGGACAGGAACAGTTCATAATCCCTGCCAAACTTCATCCAACCAACTCAAATATACAAGATCAGAGAACAATTTGGGTCAGGAGATGCAGCTCTGGCCCCAAACCACTCAAATGTCACGGTCCTGTTGCTCAGGAGTTTGTGTTTCAAAGGGAATTGCTCTCAGGAGCCACGCTGCAAACACGAAAATGTCACTGCAGGAACACGTGTGGCATTCCAGCCTCCAGTATTTCACCTGGATTCTATTATTGAATGCCTTGAAGGTCACTTAAATGAGGTTTTTAAGGTCATCACAACCAGCTTGGAGCAAACCCAAGAGTGAGCCACTTACTTATTTTTTGTAATTATTTACGTAGCTCTTTGACGTGAGTATTTGCAAGCAGTTTTTAGGAGAAGTCATTGCTTGATGGAGCAGACCTGGTCTCTCAATATTTGCTTTCTCATACATTTTCTCTCCTCCATCTGCTTTTCCTATCTCATCTCCAGCTGATCAAAAAAACCAGTCCACATTCCCATGCTTGAGACTTTAATTAATTAGCTGGAAATTCCTCTTGGAAGAATATTTTTCCATCCTAATAAGGAAATCAAGTCTGTTTTTATTGGGTTTTTGTAACATCTCGCCGTAGTTAATGTTATAAACCTCACCTACATTAAAGCCTCTGATTTCCTCTGCCTTCTTACATCCCTTCATTACTTTAAACAGATCCTTAAAACCTTATTTAGTCTAAAAACGAATTTTTGTTCATCATATTAATTTGCTTTATTTGTTTCACTTCTTGCTGTTTCTCTGTAAGTACCCAAAGATCCAATAATGAAACAATGCAGGAAAGAAATCATACTTATTTCTCATAATATTTTTGTATGCTCTGATGCATCTTGCTACTTTTGTCACAAAGCAGGTCCTTGCCTGATAAGCTGCCTCTAGCCAAGCATCTTTTTTTTTCTCCAAGAATTACAGGATAACTAATCAAAGGTAAGAGCCACCTTTGTTTTCCTGCTGTTCCACAACACCAGTCTGGGCTCAGGATACAACAGATGAGCATAAAAATCTCCTCTTGTTAATGACAACAAGCCATAGTGTTGGTATGAAACTTAATCAATGAGGCAACAGACCTGAGATTCCTCCTAATCCCCCTCATGGATATTCTGAATCAATTGGTGCCATTTCATGACAATTACTTGACATTTGCTGAGCAGCTGAGCACCTTTGTGGAAGCTGGAGAATGGGCTTTCTGTACCATATGTTACCTGGAAATGGGTTTTTCATAATTTAAAAAAAAAAATCTTCCTGAAATGCACCTGAATTTCCTCCACCAGCCCTTCCTCAGGCTGGAAAATTGGGTGCCCCAGCCCCACACTGCAGCATGAGCCATCAGCCAGAGCATCAAGGCGAATTTCCTGACATTTCTAAACAATCTTTTGATAAATCTGACTAAGGATGCAAAACAAAAAGCCCTGGGATTGCGAGGAGGAGGCTGCAGTTACAGAGGGTACATAATTCAGTGCTCAGGCAGAACATGGTGTTACTGAGAAACATATTGTGACTGTAATTAACAGCAAAACTTCACGGCATTTAAAAATAAAAAAAGAAGGCATAAAAAGAGGCTGGAGGTTTTATTCCTGAGAGTGATCTCTGTGGGGTGTTTGAGGCAGAGGGGTGAGAGCAGGAAAATAAAACAACTGAAGGCAGTGGGCTGGGTTTGAGGTACTAAAAAGGGAAGGCACTAAATATCAGACAAGTGCTTGGAGCTGCACGAGGATAATTCGTCCACTTGATGCTCTCTGTAAACCCTCCCTGTGTTTTCTGTTCTTTTTCTTGAAGAGAATTGACTCCTGCCCTGTCCTGGGGCTCTGACTCCATCTGTGCCCATATTCTGCTACTGTTCCTCAGCCTGAGCCCAGGGACACCTCCCAAATAAAGGCAGAAATCACAGACCCCTGGGTTATGTGGATTCTGCCCTACCTGGTTTGATCTGTAAACTTAATTTCACCCAAGTATCTAAGGTGCTTTGTGAAATTGAAAAACATATCTGATTTGTGCTCGTCTTCCACAAACATGTTATTTAACTGTTTTTAAAGTAAACTCCTTTAATCTTTTCAGCATTTCTACTTGAAAAAAAAAAA